>DF357534.1:1510-30506 GCA_000787875.1 Solanum virginianum
CATATGCTCCTCCTCATTATGTGAATAGATCAAAATATCATCAATGAATACCACAACAAACAAATCAAGGTTGGGTTTAATGACCCTATTGATTAGGTCTATGAAGATGGCCGGTGCATTGCTCCACCCAAATGATATCACAACAAACTCATAATGCCCATACCTAGTCCGAAAGACCGTATTAGAAATATCACACTCCCTCACCTTTACTTGATGTTAGCCAGACCAAAGATCAATCTTAGAGAAGTGGCTAACCCCTTGCAATTGGTCAAACAAATCATTAATTCTTGGAAGAGGATAACTATTCTTGATGGTGACCCTATTAAGTTGTCGGTAGTCAATACACATTCTAAGAGACCCATCCGTCTTCTTCACAAACAACACCAGTGCACCCCAAGGTAATTGGCTAGGTCTAATAAAATCCTTCTCCAACAAGTCACTCTATTGTTCGTACAACTCCTTTAACTCCGTCAGGGCCATGCGGTAAGGGGGAGTAGAGATGAGTTGAGTATCGGGAAGGAGGTCTGTACAAAAATCTATTTCCCTTTCGGGAGGAACACCGAGAAGGTCATTTGGAAAGACATCAAGAAACTCATTTACAACTGGAACCGACTCTATGGGAAGAACTTTGGACTCCACATCCCTAACCCTCACAAGATGATAAAGACATCCCTTAGAGATCAACTTACGGACTTTAATGCAAGAGGTGAACCTACCCTTGACCACCACATCATGACTCTTCCACTCAATGATAGGTTCATTTGAGAAATGGAATTTGACATTTCATACTGTTCACACGCGTTTTCTACTGTAGCAACGCGTTTTTATTTTCTATAAATAGCACTTGTAATTTTGTTTTTATGGAATTTGACATTTCGGGTTCTACAATCAATAGAAGCATAGTATGCACACAACCAATCCATCCCAAAAATGATATCAAAATCAACCACGTCCAATGCAACAAGATCAGAAGGCAATATTCTATGTAAAATACAAATGGGATAATCTTTATAAACCTTTTTAGCAACAATATATGCACCAATAGGAATAGACACCTTTATCACTCACACAACAATTCGGGTTCAATATGGAGCTTTCTGGCAACAAAGGGGGTAACAAAAGAAAGAGTGGCACCCAGATAAATCAATGCATACATATCAAATTCAAAGATTTTCAATATACTGGTAATAACCTCGGGCACCTCATCAATCCTTTGCCTCCCATGCAAAGCATAAAACCGATTGTGCCTTGGGGCACCATCGTTTCGGCCATCTCTTCCCAAAGAAACTGCATTAACACCTTGTGGGTGAACCTCCTTACCCTTATCGTGATTTCGGGAGCAATCTATCACATTATGCCCAACTTCTCCCCAACCATAACAAGCATTAATATCCCTCAAGCATCGGGCCACTGTGACCCCTACCACATTGCGGACACCCACCAGGAAGAACTACACCTCCAACACCTTGAGCCCTTGGAAAATCATTGGCAAGCCTCTTTTGAAATGCATGAGAAGACCCTTGGCCTTGATAGGACCGGCCACCCCTTTGACCTTGGAACTTTCCCTCAAAATGGGCCCTCTTAGCCTCATGACCTCTTCTCTTCCTAAACTTTTCCTCCTCTATTTGCTTGGCATAGGTCATCAAACGTGACAAGTTAATGTCAGTAATCAACATGGTGGACCAGCACTCCTCACTCACAAAGTCGAAAATACCCATCACAAATTTGTTCATCCAAGATCTTGAGTCGGCCATAAAGTATGGAGCATTATTTGAAAGTTGGTTGACCTTGAGGGCATACTCCCTCATACTCATAGATTCTTGTCTCAAATTCATATATTCCACCAACTTAGCTTCCCTAAGCTTAAGAGGGAAGAACCGATTAAGAAAGGCAGCCTTGAACTCTTCCCATAGACCCACATTGTTGACTCCCTTCTCCTCCTTCCATTGATTATACTATATTTGTGCTATCCCTTTGAGTTGGTAGGCCGCCAACTCTGCCTTATCCTCTGACCTTACACCCATGATAGACAAAATCTTATAGACCTCATCAATGAACTCTTGAGGGTCCTCACTCATCTTTGACCCATGGAATTCCGAGGGATTCATACTCATAAAATCTCTCACCCGAGATACCAATGTACGAGCATGAGGGGCTTAGGCCCCTTGGTTGGCTTGGTTAGCCACAACTTATGATAGCAAAGTGAGAGCATCCCGAAGCTCTCAGCCAATTTCCCCTCGGGTGTGTAGGCTCTTCTCCCTCTCATGTTTGGCATGATGTAGCATAATAAAAGACAATTGTTAGGGGGGAAAACCTTACCTTGACTTTTATAGCACGAGATAGAGTAAGAAGAGGGGAAACATTTTCTAAATGCCTCATAGCCTCTAGCTCATAGTAGTGGTGCACAACACAACCATGAACAAGACTTTAATCGATACGGTGTGTTGGACTCCAAGGATCTAACAACCTAGTGCTCTGATACCAAATTTGTCACGACCCAAGCCTAGGGCCTAGACGTGACACGGAGCAAGGGGAACCCGAAGGGACCCCAGCAAGCCCCTTAACATATCATTATACATCCTTAATCGCGGAAGCAATAAAATCCTTAACATATCAGTACACATCCTTGGTCATGGAAGCAATAAAAATACAAAAACAGCAGAGTAAAATAGGGACAACAGGGCTAAGGGACAACTTCTATAACATAAACATCAAGAGTCAATAGATAGTCAAAACTCATAACATTACACATGACATGTCCAACAATACCTCTACTACATAGATAAGAGCCGGGGCAAAGACAAACAACTAGGCTCACCCTCATAGTCAACATTTACATGAAAGAAAAGTAGTCTTAGAACATAACATGAGACAATAAGCAACGTCCTCGGAATGGAGGACTCACACCAAGCTTGAGTGGAATCGTACTAGACACATGGATGGGGATGTTTAAGCTGGGCTCCAATTCCTACATGGTGACATCATGTAGGCATAGAGTACACATTAGTACATTTGAATGTACTAAGTATGTAGGATATAATGCAATAAGTGATAAGCACCATAATCAAAATGCATAACATAGGCAATGAATAAGCATATAACAATATGACATGTATGAATGATGCATGAAGTAAAACCATGCTTAGATAGAACATAATATAAGTGTAAGAAGTGACCATCATTAGTGCAATCCAAAGCCTACCACCTCCTTAGAGAGGTGCATGAGGTACAAACCCCTTCTTGAGGTTGATTAGGTACAACCCCTTACCCCCATTGATGAGGTACAAACCCCCCAACATGGTTATCAAGGTACAAACCCCTCGACATGGTTACATGGGACTGCCACCTCCCAAGCGAGGTAATCGAGGCATAAACCCCTCAACAAGGTTACCCAGGCCTACAACCCCCCCGAGTGAGGCTTGTCATCCCCAACACTACAGAGATAATATCATATACATACATTCCTTTCATCATCATATACATACATTTCTTTTATCATTCTAAAGTCATTTATCTCATAAGACATGCATTGGACCTTCATTTCCTCAAGAAATCTGTCATGACCCAAACCTAGGGCCTAGACATGACCGACAAATGGGGAACCCGAAGAAACCTAAAACAAGTCCCATAATATATCATTGCACATCCTTTGCGCAAAAGCAATTAAAATGACAATGAGAAATAAGCATAAACAAGGGAATTGGGACTATGATAAACTTCCATGTCATAACATCAAGAAACAAGAGAGTCAAGGCTCATAGCATAAATACATAGCATGTCCAATAACACCTCTACTATCTAGATAATAGCAGGGTCCATGACAAACATCCGGGCTCACCCTTATAGGCAATACATAAGTAAACAAAAGATAGTCTTAGTATATAGCAAGAGATCATAAGCACATCCCCAAAATAGATGACTCACCAACAAGCTTGAGAGACAATCATACTAGCTATGTAGAGGAGGAGGATGATCAAGCGGTGCGCTAATTCGTACATGGTGACATCATGTGGGCATAGAGTATACGTTAGTACATTGGAATATACTAAGTATATAGGATGAAATGCAACAAGTGATAGCAACATAATCTAAATTCATAAGCATAGACAATAAGTAAATATAGCAATATGGCATGCATGGAAGCTGCTCATAGTAAATCATGCTTATATAGATCATAAAGTAAGTGTAAGGAGTGACTATTCTTAGTGCAATCCAAGGCCTACCACCCCTTTGGATAGTCGCATAAGGTACAAACCCCTTCATGAGGTTGATGGAGTATAAACCCCCCAACAAGGTTGATAGGTACAAACGCCTAATAAAGTTGATGGGTACAAACCCCAACAAGGTTACTCGAGCCTACCACCCCCCGAGCTAGGTGATCGAGGTATCAACCCCTCAATAAGATTACCCAGGCCTACAACCCCCCGAGATAAGTTTGGTTATCCCCAACACTATAGAGATAATATCATATATATATATATGTATATATGTATGTATGTATACACACACACTCCTTTCACCATCATATACATACATTCCTTCATCATTCCATCATTATTTCATCATCATATAGTCATTCAACTTATAAGACATGCATAGGACCTTTAATTCCTTAAGAAACCATAACCGGATATTTTATTAAACACTTAGAGGGTATGTAGTGCTAGTGTAAAACCATGCAATTCAAGAGTATTATCATGCTAGGAAATTCAATGTAACACCTTCAATAGATACTTGGTAACACCCTTAAGCAATATACATCAAGAACCTTCATCAAATCTCACATTAGACCTTAGATTCATAGTCCAAAACATAGTAAAACAGTCACAATTTCATAAACCCCAACATAGTGTGTAGTGAAATTCATAATAAGAAAGATCCATTTATAAATCAAATTTGAATCATGCAAATTTTGAGGAAAAAGAAACTTGGGTATCATAGGTGGAAGGAACCTATGAAAGAAACCCACATACCTTAGATTTGGAGATGAACTTAATGAAGATTGGAGATGGAGACTTGAAGCTTGGGAGGAAATCCTTAGATTCAAATGATGTTTTGAGACTTGAATTTTAATAGATGAAATATTGAGTGTTTGGATGAGTATTAGGAGATGTTTAGAATGATATGAGGGTGAAAATGGCTAAGTATAGATACTTTCACGTTTGGCAACAGTTAGGCCCAAGACCCAAAATCCTTGAATCGAGATAAAAATTATTGTAAAAAAAATACACAGGTTCATATCTAGTCTACGATACAGACCTGTCATGAAGGAAAGATTTACACAGGTCCACGACGACTGCACATTGCGGTACAGTCGTGGATCGATTTTGAAAATAAAAAATTATGAAAAATGAAATTGCTAATCATTTGCTTTTAAATCAGAATTAGACCCATTCCCCACTAAATTTGACCCCCTGATTAAGAATATGAAGTTGGATTTTTGATATCACGTACAGATTTTGAGATACACACAAATTACGATTCTAGACACTTCCGAGGCATATTTTTTGGGTACTTTTTGGGGTCATTACAAAATCATAACTATACATTTTATCAAACACTTGGAGGGTGTATAGTGCTAGTTTAAAACCATGCATTTCGAGAATGTAATCATGCTAAAAAATTCAATGTAAAACCATCAATAGGCACTTGGTAATACCCTCAAGCAATATACATCAAAACCCTTCATCAAATCTCGTATTAGATCTTAGATTCATAGCTTCAAACATGCTTAAACAGTCATAATTTCATGAAATCCCAATATAGTGTGCAATGAAATTTATAATAGATAAGACCCATGAGTAAATCAACTTTAAATCATGCAATTCTAGGTAAAAGGAAGCTTGGACATAATGGGTGAAAGGAACCCATGAAAGAAACTCACATATCTTAGATTTAGAGAATAGCTTGATGAAGATTGGAGATGAAGACTTGAAGTATGAGTGAGAACCTTAAAATCTGGATGAGTTTGAGACTTGAATTTAGGATATGAAATATTGGCTAAGTGTTTGAGTGAGTGTATGGGAATGACTTGAATGATATGAAGGTAAAATAAGGCTAAGTATAGACATTTTCACACATGAGAACACTTAGGACCAAGACCTAAAAGTCTTGGGCTGAGATAGAAAACTGGCCAAAAAAAAAGAATTGAGGCGCTCAAGATATATACAAATTACGATTTTGGACACTTTCGAAGCACATTTTTGGGATCTTTTTAGGGTCGTTTCAATAAATCAATGGTTGTGGACTTCAATTGAAACCCAAGAGGTTTCCAGCCATTATATCCATTCCACACTTTGATCAATCTGGCTAAGGCAACAATAAGAGATTTAGAGTAAACCCCAAGTTTGCAACCTTGAAATTATAGATTAAACATAGGAATGAATATAAATTCACTCAAATCAACTGCAAATAATCAAAACCCATATCAATAGTATACCCTCAACATTGGGGGTTTTTAGCTACATATGCTAGAAATTAAAGATTTGATACCAAACATAGCATCTGTAGTCATGGGTAATATTATTGAATAAATATTAGTTGATTATCACCGGTCAATCTACTCCAATTTACTTCCCAAAAGTTTCAAAACCCTATCTCCCCTTTGTACTCTAAAAGGAAAGTTCTATGTACTCTCTCTAAAAACTAAGAAGAAGAATATGTTCTGATATGATATGATATGTACAATGTCCTTTATAAATTTCTTATATACTCTGTGTAAATGTGTAAATGTTTATGCTGCGAAATGCCATTCGACTTCAAGGCTGACCATCATCGAGCACTCCGACGATGCACCAAATGTACACTTAATTGCTTTTCTCTGCAACTTCATAAGACTTCATCTCCTGCAATATTAGGTGATGACTCTTCTTTCCGCCAATTCAATTTGGCAATTCGCTGAAGTATGCATCACATCACCTTCTTGTCAGGGTTTTGGGGCTTTGAGTGCTGCAACTTTAGGCGATCTTCTATACAATCGATGGTGCACTAAATATGTTTTATGATATTGATTCTGACTGAATTCTTGACTTGATATAAAGCCTTGGTTGCTCCAATGATAGATAGTCTCTCTAAGTGTTTGGCAGATCACCGAGGGTGTTGGCGATACCGCTTTTCTCCACCTTCTGCTCTTTTGTTCCCTTTGCAAGACTTTGCCAAATGTTTTTATTTGTGCACTTTTAATTCCATTCCTGACATAGCACATGCATATTTGCACATGCATATTTGTAGAAGTTAATGAGTCCAAAATAGGACTCATTAACACCTCCAACTTAAGACTTTTCTTGCCCTTTAAGAAACTCAAACATCAATCTATCTAATTTCAGAGCTTATAAATAGGTCCACAGGGAGCAAAACATACATTTCCACCTTTTTTATCCCTTCTCAAACTTGCAAAAACCACTTATACGACTTTGAAGCCTTGAGAGATGATTAAGGAGTAATTAAAACAAGACTATGCTCATACTTGCTCATACAGCTGCTGATCACTGCCTAAAGGCATCACTATTTGCCCTCACGCCAAAGAAGATCCCAAACACACAAGATTAAGACATTACTTTCAAAGGATCTCTTCAACTCTCACTCTCCCAAATGAGAAATAACATGTAATCTTCAACCCATAGGCTTGCTCTTATTCTCAATCGGAGTTCACTTGACTTTCTTCAGACTAGGATCCCAAAGTGCTTTGGTAGGAATCTAATGTAGGGTTAAGTTGGGTAGCATAGCATATGGCCAGCAATGGCTCATCCTTCCTTAAACTGTACATGTTTTTTTCTGGCTCAAAGGTTCTTTTGGTCCCTTTTTCATACTTATCCTTTTTGACATCTCTTTTTCTTTAGATTTAACATCCTAAGTGTCTCCCCTCTTTGCATTTTTTTTTACAATTTTTGGAGGGTTATAATTTTTGGAGTGTCCTCAATTTCAAGCACTTTTGTTTCTCACTTTTTCTTTCATTCATTTCTAGGACTCCTCACTTTCTTTCGTTTACTTTTGATCCTTTTTTTTCTAACTCTTTCATGGGAGACACCCCCTTCTTTCTACTTGCAACTCCCACTTAGCCTTTGGCCACTATTAAGGATTTCAAGCTCAAGGAGGGATCGGTAGGGGACAAGAAGAAATTGTCCTTTACAAACATGAGTCAAGGTTACAAGGTTGCCAAAGAAAGGATCAAGGGTCAAAAGGGCTTCACTATGGATTCATTTCATTGTCAAGAGGTGTCACTATGGTCAAATGGACTTAGTAAAACCAAAGAAGGCCTAAGGTCCTTTACTAATTTGGAATTAACTAAGTTACTCCTTAAACCAAATCGGAAAAGTTCTAGATGTTGCAAAACAAACTTTTCAACAAAATTCCTAATCCCACATAGGCAAAATAGTTTCGTATTTAAACAATGGCAACACATGCACTTGCAATATTTTGATCATCACATATCCAAGCTCAATTACTCACATAGTCAACTTGTCACATCCCAAGCCTAGGGCCTAGACATGACCGACGAATGGGGAATCCGAAGGGACCCTAAACAAGTCTCATAACATATTACACATCCTTGATTATGGAAGCAATATTAAACATCATAAGAAACATGAACATGAGGAAATGAGACTAAGGGAGAAAGAGGTAGTGTAATACTTAAACAACGTAGAGGAGTCAAAGCTCATTCATAAATACACAATATGTCCAACAAATACCTCTAAATACATAGATAGAGTGGGGGCCAAGACAAAGTAACCGAGCTCACCCTCATAGTCAAATAGAGCATAAGATAGTGTCTCAATACATAGACAAGAGGGAAACATAAACCAAAGTCCTTGGAATGGAGGACTCACCAACAAGCTTGGAATAGCACTGTCTAGCTATGTGGAGGAGGACGATAATCAACCTGGGCACCGGTCCTTACATGGTGATATTATGTAGGCAAGGGTATGCGTTAGTACATTTGAATGTAGTAAGTATGTGGAATGCAACACAAGAAGAGATATGCATTATAATCCAAAATGCATCACGATAGGCAATAGGCATAATATAGTAATATGATATGTATGATCAATGCATAAGTAAAACATGCTTAAGTAAATCATGCTCATATAGAATATCATATGTGAAGGGGAGACCAAGCTAGATTGGTAAGGTATAAACCCTTTAGGGTTGGTGATGATTGTATCCATCACCCTAGTGATTGGGATATCAACTCCTCAACTAGGTTCGTGATGATCGTACCCATCACCCTTGTGGTTGAGCAATCAACCCGTCAACTATGTTAGTGATGATCGCACCCATCACGCTAGTAGTTGAGTAATTAATCCCTCAACTGGCTTGGTGATGATCGCACCCATCACCTTAGTGGTTGAGTCTTTGACCCCTCAACTAGGCCCCCGAATTGGGAATGGTCTACCACAACACGTTAGATAGTATTCATCATGTACACAAGCTCATTTCATCGTCATATAGTCAGTCATATCATATGTCATGCTTTATACCTTTATTTCCTCAAGAAACCATAATCGGACATTATGTCAAACACCTTAGGGATGTGTAATGGGGTATAAGAGCATGCAATTTAGAGATGAAATCATGTTAGAATATTAGTGGTAAAACCTTTAATCAACACCTTGCAATACTCCTAAGACATTCATATGAAAATCCCTCATCAAATCCAATATTAAATCCAAGATTTGAATCTCAAAACATGCTAAAATAACCATACTGTCATGAACTAAAATCACTGTGTAGCAAATTTCTCAATATAAAAGACCCACACGTAAAATCAACTTTAAATTATGCATTATTAAGCAAAAGAGGGTTTAGGAACCATGGGTGGAAGGACCCAATGGTTCAACACTACATACCTTAGCTTTTGTGAAGTTCTTCAAGAAGACTTTAATAGAGATTTGAAGCTTGGGTAAAATCCTTGAAGAAATTCTTGAGATTGGCCTTGAGTTTAGGGCTTGAATTTAGGGTTAGAAATGAGTCTAAGTGTTTGGAGAAATATTGGGGAATGTTTTTGGGTGATATGAGGGTGAAATAACGCTAAGTATAGGTGAAAATATGTTTAGGAAAACTTAGGTCCAACACTTAGAAATATCTGGGCGAACTAGAAAAAGGCAGTGCAGGAAAATACACCTCTCCGCGTGCGGAGAGGTCGCGGACTCTCACTGGAAATTGCACCAAGTGAAGTTCGGTTCCTTTGCTTTAAATTCGAGGTTAGACCCTTGCCATCCTAATTTGGACCCCCTGAACAAGAATATGGAGTTGAATTTTTGAAATTTCAAATGGATATTTAGATATACGGAAAATAAGATTCATGGCACTTCTGAGGCACGTTTTCGGGAACTTTTTGGGGTCGTTTCAATATCTCCCCCTTGAGAACATTAATCCCTAAATGTAGAAGAGACATACAAGAAAAGAATAATCATGAACAAATCAGCTACAACATGAATGTAACATTACATTTTAAATATCACTTTAAAAATCCCATTATAAGTGTGAAATCATCATAAATTGCCAACTTAAACATGAATGCACATGAATGATATAGGGGCTGAAATGTAAGACTTGAAGTCACATAGGGGACTTAAAATTAGTACCTTAGGCTTAAGTGTAGTGGAAGAGATAAGGGTACTGCGTTCACGTATCCGCTTCGTCCTCCCAAGTAGCACTCTCAACTTGTTAGTTCCTCCAAAGGACCTTAACGGATGCGGCTTCTTTGTTCCTCAATCTCATTACTTGTCTATCTAAAAGCTGAACCAAAACCTCCTCATAAGTCAAGTTATCCTCAGAAACACCCACAACATCAAGAGGTACAATAACATTAGGATCACTAACACATTTTCTCAACATAGAGACATGAAACACCGGATGGACCAAATTCATCTCACTAGGCAACCTCAGCTCATAAGCCACCTTACCAACCCTCTTTATTACCTCATAAGGACCAGCATACCTAGGACTTATTTCCCTTTCTTACCAAAATAAACGATACCTTTCATTGGGGAAACCTTCAAATAAACCAAATCACCCACTTGGAATTCTAGGTCTCTTCTTTTTGTATCGGCATAGGATTGTTGACGAATTTGTGCTTTCCTCAACCTTTCCCTAATCATCTATACCTTCTCAAGAGTATCCACAACCAGATCCGTCCCCAATAAAGCCACCTCTCCAACCTCAAACCATCCCACCAATGATCTACAACATCTCCCATAGAAAGCCTCAAATGGAGTTATACTGATGCCTGAGTGATAGCTATTGTTATAGGCAAACTCAATCAATGGAAGATGGTCATCGCAACTACCTTTAAGCTCGAAGACACAAGCCCTAAGCATATGCTCAAGTGTTTGAATTATTCTCTTAGCTTGGCCATCTGTTTGAGGGTGGAAAGCCATACTAAGGTGAACTTTGGTTCCAAGACCCCTTTGAAAAGATCTCCAAAAGGAGACCAAGCTAGATTGGTAAGGTATAAACCCTTTAGGGTTGGTGATGATTGTATCCATCACCCTAGTGATTGGGATATCAACTCCTCAACTAGGTTCGTGATGATCGATGGATAAGGGAACCCTATGCAACCTCACAAACTCATAGATGTACAATCTTGCATACTCTTCAGCCCCATATGAAGTCTTGCCTAGTAGAAAGTGAGCTAATTTTGTCATCCTATCAACTATGACCCATATGGAATCAAAATCTTTTCTAGTCTTGGGCAACCCAACCACAAAATCCATATTAACTACCTCTAACTTCCAAGTAAGAATCTCTATGTCCTAGGTTATACCAACCGGCCTTTGATGTTCGACTTTGACTTGCTAACAACTATGGCAATTGGAAACAAATTTAGCAATATCTCTCTTCATGCCTCCCCACCAATACACATCTCTAAACAAAATTACCTATATCTTCCAACCTCACCCCTAATCTAGCCAACCTATGCACCTCCCTAGCCATCTCCCTTCACCATTATCCATATGAGCTAGTCTACCCATGGACACCCAACTCAAAGCATCTGCCACAATATTTGCCTTACGCGGATGGTAATGCACACTCATGTCGTAGTCCTTAAAGAGTTCTAATCACCTTCTTTGTCTCAAGTTGAGATCTTTTTGAGTGAAGACATATTGAAGGCTCTTATGATCGGTGAAGACATCAACATGCACCCCATACAAATAATGATGCCAAATTGTTAATACAAACACCATGGCGGCCAATTTAAGATCATGGGTAGGGTAGTTGCACTTTGAGTTGCCTAGAAGCATAGGCTATGACCTTTAAATCTTTAATGCAAATACCATGGCGGACAATTCAAGATCATGGGTAGGGTAGTTCTTTTCATGCACTTTGAGTTGCCTAGAAGCATAGACTATGACCTTACCATTTTGCATTAGCACACAACCCAAACCAACTCTAGATGCATCACAATATACAGCAAAACCCTCAAGCCCATTGGTAGTGACAATATAGGAGCGAACACAAGTCTATCCTTTAATTTTTGGAAACTTTTCTCACATTTATCGGTCCACACAAACTTAACCTTCTTTTGAGTCAATCTTCTCATAGGAGAAGCAATGGAGGAGAACCCATTCACAAACCTCCTATAGTAACCCACAAGGCCCAAGAAACTCCTAATATCCGACGGGGTCAATGCTCTAGGCTAATTCCTAATCACATTGGTTTTCTTAGGATCCACTTTTATACCATCCCCAGACACCACATGATCCAAGAATGCAACCTCCTTAAACCAAAATTCACACTTTTCATATTTGCCATACAATCTCTCCTCCCTCAATCTTTGCAACACGACCCTCAAATGACCCGTATGTTCTTCCTTACTATGTGAATAAATCAAAATATCATCAATGAAGACCACAATAAAGGAATCAAGATATGGCTTGAAGACCCTATTCATTGGGTCCATATAAGATGGCTGGTGCATTAATCAATCCAAAGGACATCACCACAAATTCATAATGCCCATACCTAGTCCAGAAGGCCATCTTTGGAATATCACACTCCCTTATCCTTACTTGATGGTACCCGGATCAAAGATCAATCTTAGAGAAAAAGCTAGCCCCTTGCAATGGGTCCAACAAGTCATCAATCCTTTGAAGAGGATATCTATTCTTTATAGTAATCTTATTGAGTTGCAGGTAGTTAATGCACATTCTAAGTGACCCATCTTTCTTCTTTATAAACAACACTAGTGCATCCCAAGGTGATTGGCTAGGTCTAATAAATTCCTTCTCCAACAAATCTTTCAATTGCTCTTTTAACTCCTTCAACTCCACCGGGGCCATACGGTAAGGGGGAACGGAGATAGGTTAGTGTCGGGAAGGAGATCTATGCCAAAATCTATCTCCTTTTCGGGAGGGACACCGGGAAGGTCATTTTGGGAGACATCAAGAAATTGATTTCTAACTGGAACCGACTCAAGGGAAGGGACTTTGGACTCCACATCTTTAACCATCATAAGATGATACAAACACCCCTTGGATATCAACCTATGGGCTTTAATGCATGAGATGAACCTACCCCTCACTACCACAACAGGACTTTCCCACTCAAGAATGGGTTCATTTGAGAATTGAAACTTAACCCTATTAGTTTTACAATCAATAGAAGCATAGTAGGTATGCAACCAATCCATCCCAAGAATAACATCCAAATCAACCATATATAATTCAACAAGATCACAAGGTAAGATTTTATGCAAGATGCAAATCGAACAATTTCTGTACACCCTCTTAGTAACAATAGATGTAGCAATAGGAGTAGACACCTCATATGACTCATGCAACAACTCTGACTCAACATGTAACTTTTTAGCAATAAAGGGGGTAACAAAAGAAAGAGTGGTACCCAGATCAATCAATAACAACTCAAGATGAAACTTTTTAGCAACAAAGGGGGGTAACAAAGGAAAGGGTGGCACCCGGATCAATCAAAGCATATGCATCAAGATCAAAGATTTTCAACATACCAGTAACAACATAAGGGACCTCACTAACCCCTTACCTCCTATGTAGAGCATAGAACTGGTTGTGCCTTGGGGCACCACCTTGAGGACCACTTCTACCCAATGGAACCGCATTTGCACCCCGAACCTTGCCACGATTTCTAGGACAATCTACCTTCTTGTGACTAATCTCTTCACATTCAAAACAAGTATTGGAACCCTTCAAACATGGGCCCTTATGACCCCCTCCATATCTAGGACACATATCATTAGGAGTCACACCAACAACACCTTGAGGCCTAGGGAAGTTATCGGCAAACCCCCTATTTGTAGCATGAGGAGGCCTTTGGCCTCAAAATCTAGCACCCTTGTGGAACCTACCCTTAAGCCGGGCTCTCTTGGCCTCATGACCCCTTCTCTTTCTCAAATTTTCTTCTTCCATTTGTTCAATTTATATCATTAACCGTGACAAGTCCATATCACTAATAAGTATGGCAGACCGACACTCTTTGCTTACCAAATTTGAGACCCCCATAACAAACTTATTCATCCTTGACCTAGGGTTGGCCACCAAATGAGGAGAATACTTTGAAAGTTGATTAAATTTGAGGGCATACTCCCTGACACTCCTACTACCTTATTTCAAGTTCATAAACTCAACTAACTTTGCTTCCTAAGCTCAAGAGGGAAGAACCAATTAATGAAGGCCAATTTAAATTCCTCCCAAAGCACCACATAGCCATTACCTTTCTCACCTTTCCATTGATGAAACCAAATTTAGGCCACCCCTTTGAGTTGGTACCCTACCAACTCCGCCTTCTTATTTGGCCCAACGCCCATGATTGACAAGATTTTTTAGATTTCATCAATAAACTCTTGTGGATCCTCATCTACCTTTGACCCATGGAAAATTAAAGGATTTATCCTCATGAAATCCTTTACCCTAGCGCCCGGGGTAGTAGCATGAAGGGCTTGGGCCTCTTGTTTTAATACACAACTCAAATCAACTCTAGAGAATTCATCTTCATGAAGTCCCTTACCCTAGCTCTCAGGGTAGTAGCATGAGGGGCTTGGGCCTCTTGTTAGACTTTGTTGGTCACCACTTAGGTAAGCATAGTAAGAGAGTCTCGGAGCTCACCATTGGTAGGTTGCTCGTCGGGAGTTTGGGCCCGTTTTCCTCTATTATTCCGTATGATCTAGCATGGCAAAGAATAATTATTGGGGGCGGGGTGAGAAATACTTATCACAACTCTATAGAACGACTTAGGATATGAAGAAGGGAAACATTTCCTAAAATGCCTCATAACCTCCTATACATAGTCATGGCGCGCTTCACAACCATGAATAGGACTCTAATCGATGCGGTGTGTTGGACTCCAAAGATCTATCAACCTAGTGCTTTTATACCAAGTTTGTCACATCCCGAGCCTAGGGCCTAGATGACCGGCGAATAGGGAATCCAAAGGAACCCCAAACAAGCCTCAAAGCATATCATTACACATTCTTGGTTGCGGAAGCAATATTAAACATCATAAGAAACATGAACATGAGGAAATGGGACTAAGGGAGAAAAGGAAAGTTCAATACTTAAACAACATAGAGGAGTCAAAGCTCATTCATAAATAGACAACATGTCCAATAAACATCTCTAAATACATAAATAGAGCGGGGGCCAAGAAAAAGAAATCAGGCTCACCCTCATGGTCAAATAGAACATAAGATAGTGTCTCAATACATAGATAAGAGGGAAACATAAACCAAAGTCCCCGCAATAGAGGACTCACCAACAAGCTTGAAATAGCACCGTCTAGCCACATGAAGGAGGAGGATGGTCAACTTGGGCACCGGTCCCTATGTGGTGATATCATTAGGCAAGAGTATATATTAGTACGTTTAAATGTACTAAGTATGTGGGATGTATTGCAACAAGAGATATGCATTATAATCCAAAATGCATCACGATAGGCAATAGGCATAATATAGCAATATGACATGTATGATCAATGCATAAGTAAAACATGCTTAAGTAAATCATGCTCATATAGAATATAATATAGCAATATGACATGTATGATCAATGCATAAGTAAAACATGCTTAAGTAAACCACACCCATATAGAATACCATATGTGAAGAAGAGACCAAGCTAGATTAGTAAGGTATAAACCCCTTGGGGTTGGTGATGATAACACCCATCACCCTAGTGATTGAGATATCAATCCCTCAACTAGGTTGGTGATGATCGCACCCTTCACCCTAATGGTTTAGAAATCAACCCCATAACTAGGTTAGTGATGATCACATCTATCACCCTAGTGGTTGAGCAATCAACCCCTCAACTGGGTTGGTGATGATCGCCCCCCTCCCCCTAATGGTTTAGAAATCAACCCCATAACTAGGTTAGTGATGATCACATCTATCACCCTAGTGGTTGAGCAATCAACCCCTCAACTGGGTTGGTGATGATCGCACCTATTACCCTAGTGGTTGAGTCTTTGACCTCTCAACTCGGCCCTCGAATTGGGAATGGACTACCTCAACACTTTAGATAGTATTCATCATGTATATAAGCTTATTTCATCATTATATAGTCAATTATATTATATCTCATGCTTTAGACCTTTATTTCCTCAAGAAACCATAACCTTACATTTTGTCAAATACCTTGGGGGTGTGTAATGGGGTAAAAGAGCATGCAATTGAGAGATGAAATCATACAGGAAAATAAGTGGTAAAACCTTTAATCAATACCTTGCAATACTCCTAAGACATTCACATCATAATCACTCATCAAATCCAACATAGATCCAAGATTTGAAGCTCCAAACATGCTAAAACAACCATACTTTCATAAACTAAAATCACTGTGTAGTAAATTTCTTAACATACAAGACCCACATGTATAATCAACTTTAAATCATGCCTTATTAAGTAAAAGAGGGTTCAGGCAACATGGGTGGAAGGACCTAATAGTTCAACACCATATACCTTAGCTTTTGTGAAGTTCTTGAAGAAGACTTTAATGGAGATTTGAAGCTTGGGTGAGATCCTTGAAGAAATCCTTGAGATTAGCCTTGAGCTTGGGACTTGAATTTAGGGTTAGAAATGAGTCTAAGTGTTTAGGGAAATATTGGGGAATGTTTTTTATTGATATGAGGGTGAAATAAGGATAAGTATAGGTGAAAATACATTTGGGAAAACTTAGGTCAAAACTTGAAAATTCTGGGCGAACTTGAAAAAGACATTGCAGAAAATACACCTCTCCGCGTCACGGAGAGGTCGCGGACCCTTACTAGAAATTGCACCAAGCAAAATTTCATAATTCGGTTCCTTTTCTTTAAATTCAAGATTAGACCTTCATCACCCTTATTTGGACCCCCTAAACAAGCATATGAAGTCAGATTTTTAAAATTCCAAACAGATTTTTAGATATACAAAAAATAAGATTTTGGGCACTTCTGAGGCACATTTTCGGGAACTTTTTGGGGTCGTTTCACAAGTCAAGATACCTCAAATCTATGCATGGACTGATTTATCAAGAAAAGACTAATTACTGAGTACATGCTCCTCATTAATGGTACCATCTGATGTCGCCCAAGTTACACCTTCTTTTTAGAGGATAAAGCGTCACTATCAAGAAATAAAAGCTAACCAAGGTTAGGGTTGATCCCACAGGGAATACGTAGACTTAACAAAATTCACCAATTTGTAATCCAAGTAATTGACTAACTTACTTCCCTGGGGGGTTGCAATAATCAATAAGAAAATAAAACTAACTATTATGAGAGAAAAGTCAATAATAGAGAGCAACTAGGGTATTGTGTTCCCTATGATTCCCTAACTTAGTATCACCAGATAATCTAATTCTTGTAGAATTAACTTCAGAAATTAGCCCCTCACTAAAATTCCTTACAAAACCTCCCAACGACCCATAAAATGGTCTACTACCCTTAGAGGGTCTCGTATAACAACAAATTTGCAGCAACTTCTATAACTTTCCCTTAAATCATGGCCAACCTGTAATCCTGCAAAGATAAACACAAAAACAGATAAAATCCACTAATATCGCATTGAGGACATACAATATTCCATGTTTTAAGCATCAAAGGTGTTGTATTTTGGTAGTACATCACCCCCCTCAACTTAAAATTATTGCTTGTCCTCAAGCAACGGACCTCAACTCAATGGCATACATCATATAAATCTCTGACTCAGATACCTACACTAACTTTGCAAATTGGATTAGATAGCTAGTTAGCAAACTAATGCAAACTGGTGCATGTGACAACACAACTATGACAAGTAAGGTATTACCAACAATCAATAATCACTGAATAAGCCTATTGCTAACAATGTAATGTAAGTGTCTTCACAGAAAGAAGTCCTATATTTGACACTCAATGATGTTTCCATGTTTAGCATTGAGACTGTGCTAAATTACTCACTCTTACAATAAATATTCATGCATATTATCTAATATCATAGGCTTTTCCCTGTACTCATGATTCAGACCTTCAATTAACTGGACTAGGGTCACTATAGGACTTTCTTGGCTTGTAACATAGGCTAAGGGGGCTTTGGTATGATATTTTGGGAAAATAGTGACTAATGGCCCTCCTTAAAACTCATTTTTCTGCACTTTTGCCCTAGCAACTTTGCTATTTTCACCTTATTCTCCCTTTTTTGCTATATTAAGCTTTTTTGGGTGCTTTATTTTTATTTTTTTAGCTTTTGCCTTGTTTTTATACTTCATTCTGCTTTTTAGCTCACATCTAAGGCATATTTATTTTTCTTGCACCCAGTAGATGATTTGTTTTCTTTTTCTCCATATTCCTAACTTATGCCCTTATTTTTGTGTTTCATCCTTACATTAGCCACCATCCACTTAGGCTTTAGGCCTATGTTGAGGTGCACAATATCCATCCTCCGAACCAGGGACGCTTTTGGTAGCGACCCTCAACTTAGGATTTTTGCCTCAGTCAAGGTATACAATGTTTAAGGAAAGGCCAGGGCTGATTTCAGGATTTTACAAATAACAAGGCTAGGTTAGTCAGGCGTTTTCAAAGAATAGGTACATGTTAAGCTTAAACATTAGGGATAAGGGATTATATCATCATTTTGGTTGGTCATTTTTAGGCTAAAGTGGCCTATTTTAGAATAATGGCCTAAGATCCTTTCCTAATCTAATTAATCTACAATCTAACTTAGAGTAACAGAGCAAGTTCTGAATTAGCCCAAAACACATAAATTTAGCAAATTTGGCTCGCACTCACATGACACTGTATACATTATCAATAAAAAACTCACAGATCATGCTTTTTATCTTAATATACCCTCACGTATCAGAACAACTATTGTCACACACCTAAATATGCTTGGTTGCTATCTAACTGCTTAATCAAAAAATTTTGCTGGATTTTATTTTTCAAATAAAATATGAAAATATGCTATATGCCATAAGTATTGGTACTATATGCTACAAATATTATTTAAGCATCCTAAACATATTGGTTAAACAGAAATTAAATATCCATAGGAAAAAAGAACACAGGTAAGAAAACTTTGGGATAAAAAATTGGGACAGTTATGGAGCCAAACTACTCAGACTTCACTGAGGCCTAGAATTATACAAAAACCCTATCGAAAAAGGTGTGTATTGTCCCTAATGCACCTAATCAAAATAAAATAGAGTATAAGGGGTCAAAAGCATACCTGGGCGCCTAAGCGCCAGTCTGTGGTTGAGGCTGGCCACCTTTCTCTTGCGGGGTGGTTTGCTTAGTAGTGGTATTCTATACAGATGGGCCAGCACCCCTTACCTGTTCCATCGCTCGACGTTCTCTTATCTCCTCATCCTGTCTTGATCTTCTCAAGGCAAGCTCGAGCTCTTCCTCCTCTATCATTCTCGTACATACATTTCTCTCCTCTGGCTCATCATTCATGCAAGATCTCTTCCCAAGGGAAGACTATATAAGATCCTCAGGAGAAAACAAATCAACTACTGGTACCGAAGGTATAGTCGATGGTAGTGCAACTGGTGCTGCTAGTGCTACTGTTAAGTCAGCTCGAAGCTGCTAGATCTTTGTCTGCATAGCCAACAAGTTTGAAGGCCGAGCCTTGCCCAGTCTTTGTTATACCCTCTCCTCGAAGATGTTGATGCACTACGGTCCTTGATAGTAGTGACCATGAATGCCTTACTCCGACCCTTAGAGTCTGCTATCGCTTAGCGGACCCATGGCCTGATCTGATGAATAACCTTAGTCAACTGTCACTCAGCATGTGACAACCTATGCGCTAAGGCCTGTATAGAAGCGGCGGACACATAGATCATACCCATAGTAGTAGGCTATGAAGTAGTGGCCTGTGGTATACGAGCAATAATAGTGGGCCACCTCTCTTCAACTACCTTGGGTTGGGGGGGCCTCTCTTTAGTACAACATTAATAGTAGTGGTAGCAGTCTCAGAACCCTTAGATGGGGGCGTTGTGGTGAATATCTCAGGCATAGGTGGAACCTGTGCTCACCGGAGTGCCACCAGGTTCTCTTCAAAGTTGATCAGGTTGGGATCCAATGTATGTAGGGCCTTAATCATCTGGTCCAACTGATATAGTATCTCCATCCTCGACTCTAGATAGAGCCTTTATATAAAGTGCGGGAACGCGATGGAGGTGGACCTCTTAAATTTGACCTCATGAATCTACTTAGCAATGAGGTAGGCTCAATCAGTCTCATAGCTAGCTAAGATGTTATGAACAAAAATCGCATGTTCTAGTGTCAAAGTATTGTCAGTAAGTGTCAACCGAATGCGTGAACGAACAAACATCGACCAAAACTTAGCGGGGAAACTAAATAAAGCCTTGATTATAAGCTTTGAGGGAGTGGTGATCCAAGTAGGTTCTAAACTCTGCTCTACCGTATACCCAGCTACCTATCTCATCAACGTGGGTCGTTGCTCAGGACCCTTCTTCACAAGCGGGTCCCTCATCTGCCCTACCCTGTAGTCGAACTTTGTTGTGGATCTAGGGGAAGGAAACTCAGGACCAAATAACATACGACGGATGGTGGCCTCAGATATCTCCCCCCACCGGCCCCTCACTCTCGTCTCGACCAGTCTGGGTTGAGCGAGGGGCTTCTTCTCCTTGGGAAATGTTAGATGGATAGTGGCTACATAGGAGGCATAGAAATCCCTTACCATGGCTGGGGAGTATCATTTGAGAGGTCTAATTAGCCACTAAAGCCCGTATCTAGTCTTTATGTTCTGAAGACCGGGGACACAACCAAATCTATCATCGATGACTATGTCTTGAAGATCGGGGACACAGCCAAATCTATCATCAATGACTCTAGGCTCCTCATAAATAGAGTAGGCTAGCTTGCCCTAATCTGTTCTGTGCCTTCCACATACATGTCTTACATAGCCTTGACGTATCATAGGTTAGTGAGAGCATCTGGTGTAAATGATGATGATCGTGGTGCAGTAGAGGACTCTGCCTCTAATCTATCCTCAGAGCCTCCCTCAGAGCTGGACTCCTCTTTGGATGGAGTCATCTGTGGTAAAAAGCTGTCATTTCTGCCTCCTTCCTTAGACTGGGGAGTGCCAACAACAAAAGCCTGGGTCTGCCCAGCTCAAGCAATGGCTCTAGTCTGTGGTCTAGCAGCCTCCGGATCTGGGCTGACATCTAGGACCTCTAGTGAACCACTCAGCTGAGTAGTCTGCTCATCATCTAAAGGCTCATCCTTGAGCCTCCTCTTCATAGCCTAGATCTCTTCATGTTTGGCTTTTGGAGCCATAATACCTGAAATATAGACATATATGCATGGTTAGTCCCACAAATTAAGAATTAAAGTGCAAAACATTATCTGAGTTGAGTTGCAGGTTTTATGAAAGCATATTTACGGGTCATAGTGGATACTACGAGTCGTCAAAATCCTTCATAAACTAGCAGTTCAAACAAATTTTTTTACTAGAAAAGTCTACAAGACCAGGTATGACTCGTAAAGTATTTTACGAGCCATAGACTGGATCTTAGAGATTTCTAGTGAGTAATTATACCCAGGCAGGGGTTTACGAGCCATAAAGTGATCTATGACTCATAGAAGGTCTCATCTAATGGATACTTTAGAAACATTAAGTTTCTAGAATTTTGTACGAGGGGCAATTACAATTCGTAGATTATTCCATGGTCCGTAACAACCACTCATGAACTAGAAAACTCAGTCACCTAAGTTTCTAAGTCCATAACACAAACCCTAAGAGACTATTTCAACCAGTACATTATCAGTATCAAAGCAAGAACATATGTACCCACATGATTTCAATACTACAACCCTTACCTCTAATATGTTCTACATACATATACCCTATCGAATGTGAATAAACATGGTTTATCATATAATACCGACCATCTATGGTTGATTTCAACAAGATCATGTATCTATGTTATCACCTATCAATTCATAAACACTCATTCAGTCACATAAGATGGGTGACTCAATAGGCACAAACAATTCATCCAAAGCATTCATACACGGCCAAAGTGCCCAATTCCAGAATTAGACAATAATCAAACATGAGCAGCTTTATTTCAACTAATCACAAATTCAATTCATGCATGAAATTTATGTCTAAAAACCATGCCCCACATGATATTCACATCATTCATTAAAAACAAGGCCAATTTAGAGGTATTAATTTAATCGAAAACTTACCAAGCTTTTGAGATTAAAGTGAAGAAGATGAAAAAGGTGAGTAGTCACAAAACCCTAGGCTACCAAAACTCTTGCCAAAAAAGGGATGGGCGATGGCCGGTGGTCATTGGAAGTAGAAGGGTGTAGGGTAGGTTGGGTCAATTTAGTAATTTTAGGTCAAGAATGGGGTCAAATAATTTCACCCCTCTATTTATATATTGATCGGGTCAACAGAAGGTTAATGAGCCTAGCCTCTACAAAAGCCCAATTATGGGCCGTAGGCTATTCTAAGGCTCGTAAATCATGATTTTATAGAACATCTAATTAATGAGCCTAGACTCTACAAAAGCCCAATTATGGGCCGTAGGCTATTCTAAGGCTCGTAAATCATGATTTTATAGAACATCTAAACCCTAGTTTTCAAAACTAGGTTTCATGGACTAATCTACTAGTCGAAAAGTCTTTTACAGCTCGTAGAGTTGGTCATAGAACCCTCAAAACTTAGCAAAATTTTTAGAAAACTTACTTAGGGTCCACGAGCCCTATTCATGACTCATAATTTGATGTAGGATCATAAAGTTGGCTCATGGATTGAGTGCATATTTCCTGCTTACTAGAAATCTCTACAAGATAGGCTACGGGTCATAAAGTGTTTTACAACCTGTAAACCTGGTAGTAGAGACTCAACTTGATGCTCTTCTTAGCCAAACTAGCTGACTTAGCCCTGTACCTACATACTCTTAATAAAATACACTATTACCCTATATGCAATCAACCCAATGTCCAAAATTAAAATAAAAACACAAGAAAATATACTGCCTATGAGTCCAAAAACTGAAAATAAACATATAACTGCACTATTACATCAAAAACCTTGGGTTGAATCCTAAGTAGCACTTGATATATTTTCGTGGCAAAACTTGGAAAAATTGGTTACTTAGACTTCACCAATTGCCCAGACTTCACTTTTCAACTGATCATTTGGATGTTTCATGGACTGAAAAAAATTGAAGATAACTTCTTCGTCATTCAATCTAAACCTGAGTTGACCAGCTTCCATATCTACTAGGGCTCGTCTAGTGGCTAAGAATGGTTTGCCAAAGATGATTGGGATATCGAAGTCAACTTGGCAATCTAGGATCATAAAGTCTGCAAGGAATATGAACTTCTCAACTTTTACCAGCACATCATATAGTATCCTCATAGGCTTCTTCACCGTGTAATCCACCATCAATAATTGCATGCTACTTGGAGTAAGGGCTGTAAATCAAGCTTCTTGTATATCGTAAGAGGCATCAGATTTATACTGGAACCTAGATCACATAGTGCCCTTGTGAACTCCACATCTCTAATAGTGCTGGATATGGTGAAACAACCTGCTCTTCTCTCTTCTGAACTAAGGATCTCGTAGCAGTAGCACTGCAATGTTGAAGTTCTTGGGAGAGTTCCTGACTTACAATGCGCTTTTTAATGACCAAGTCCTTCATATACTTTGCATACCCTGGAATCTTCTCGAATGCCTCAATGAGAGGGATATTGATAGAGAGATATTTCAGTATGGAGAGAAAGTGGTTGAATTTGCCTTCCTCCTCTCTCTTTTTGTTCCTATGAGGAAATAAATGAGGAGGCCTAAGAATGGGTTTGACCCTCTATGGCTCATCAACAGCTTCACTTACCCCATCCTTGCGACATCTATCTCCTTTACCACATCCTTAGCTGCTACTGCCTCCTCTCAAAAATCTTTTTTATCAACCTGCATAGGAGGATCAATAGTACCCTTGCCACCCCAAGTAGTGACTGCCATATACTACCCTTTATTTTTAGGATTTTGCACTGTATTGCTAGGCAGTATACCCCTCTAATGTTGGTTAAGTTGAGTCAACACTTGATTGAACTATTGTTCCAGCTGTTTGATAGCCAAAGAAGGAGACTATATTTTTTGATTAATGCTTGAAATTTATAATTTTAGGTCCCTTAGAGTCTCATCCTATGTCTCAGCCTTTTTAACAGGCAATCAAACATCTTCTCAACTCTGGAATTGCCTACACCTGCATCGCGGTTGTGTGGTGGCACATAAAAACCATTTTCAAAGCCTTCTCTGTGACCCCAATCTGCATCTGGACCCCTGTTCCTATCATAGTAACCTCTGCGATTGTCTCTATATGCTCCATCTTGACCAAAGTTTTGACCATGGTTTCCTTGTAATTGGTGCCAATAATTCTGATTGGACCCTCAGGCATTGATTCGAAAATCCCCCGTCTGATCAGCAACAAACATACGTCCTCATCATAGTATAGCTCCTCGTACATGGGTGTACGTGGAGGTTGATGAACAACTGCATTCACTCTCTCTTGTCTCTGCTTTATCATCACCTCCATACCTATGCAAATTTAAGCAAGCTGCTACATGGTCTCTTCATTAATTCTGGCTTGCTCTGGACCCACAATGGACTGCATTGGCACCCCGGCCTTAAGGACCAACATCCTTCCCTTATTGCGATCACGAGGGCAATCAACCTTGCTATGACCCATTTCCCCACAACCATAGCATGCATTAGTGCTTCCCAAGCATGGGCCCATTGAACCCTTACCATATCTTGGGCACACATCATTAGGAACCACAATACCAACACATTGGGTCCTTGGAAATTCATAGGAAAATCCCCTATTAGAAGAATGAGAAGACTCTTGGCCTTGGTGGAACCGCCACCTCTTCGGCTTTGTAACTTTCCCTCAAAATGGGCCCTCCTAGCCTCATGACTCCTCCTCTTCCTTAACTTTGACTCCTCTATTTGTTTGGCATAGGTCATCAAATGGGACAAGTCAATGTCACTAATCAACATGGCAGATCGACACTCCTCACTTACCAAGTCGGAAACACTCATCACGAATTTGTTTATCGTAGACCTTGAGTCGGCAACTAAGTATGGGGTATATTTTGAAAATTGGTTGAACTTGAGGGCATACTTTCTCACACTCATAGACCCTTGTCTCAAATTCATAAATTCTACCAGTTCGGCTTCCCTAAGCTCAAGAGGGAAGAACCGATTAAGGACCCCCGCCTTAAACTCCTCCCAAAGTACTACATTATTGACCCCCTTCTCCTCTTTCCATTGATTGTATCATATTTGTGCTATCCCTTTGAGTTGGTAGGCCGCCAACTTCGCCTTATCCTCCGACTTCACACCCATGATAGCCAAAATCTTGTAAACCTCATCAATGAACTCTTGAGGGTCCTCATTCACCTTTGACCTATGGATTTCTAAAGGATTCATCATCATGAAATCTCTTACCCGAGATGCCAATATAGGATCATGACACTCACCTTTGACCTATGGAATTCCAGGGGATTCATCCTCATGAAATCTCTCACCTGAGATGCCGGTGTAGGAGCATTAGGGGCTTGGGCCCCTTAGCTTACTTGGTTAGCCACAACTTGTACAAGCAAAGTGAGAGTATCCCAAAGCTCTCCATTAACCGGTTGCTACTCGGGTATGCGGGCTCTTCTTCCTCTCGTGTTAGGCATGATCTAGCATAGCAAAGGATAATCATTATAGAGGAAACCTTACCTCAACTTTAATAGCACGACAAAGAGTAAGAAGAACGGAAACATTTCCTAAATGCCTCATAGTCTCTAGCTCATAGTTGTGGTGCACAACACAACCTTGAACAAGACTCTAGTCGATGCAGTGTGTTGGACTCTGAAGATCTAACCTAGTGCTCTCATACTAAGACTCTAACCTAGTGCTCTAATACCAAGTTTTTCACAACCCAAGACAATGGCCTAGATGTGACACGGTGCAAAGGGAACCCAAAGGGACCCCAAGTAAGCCTCTTAGAGCATCATTACACATCTTTGGTCACGAAAGCAATAAAATAGCAACATAAGAGTAGAAATAGGGATAACCAGGGCTAAGGGACATCATTCATATCACAACAACAAGAGTCAAGAGAGAGTCAAGCTCATAACATTACACATGACATGTCCAACAATACCTCTACTACATATATAAGAATGGGGGTCAAGACAAGCTACCGGGCTCACCCTCATAGTTAACATATTCATAAAAAAGGAGATAGTTTTAAAGCATAGAATGAGATCATAAATGTCATCCCCAAAATGGAGGACTCACCAAAGAGGTTGAGAGAAGTCGTACTAGCCGCGTGGATGAGGATGATAAACTGGGGCACCGGTTCCTACATGGTGACATCATGTAGGCATAGAGTATGAGTTAGTACGTTTGAATGTACTAAGTATGTAGGATGCAATGCAACAAGAGATAAAAACATAATCGAAATGTATAAGCATAAACAATGAGTAACATATACCAATATAGCATGAATGTGAGGCATTATGTAGTAAATCATGCTTATATAGAACATAATACAAGTGCAAGAAGAGACCACTATCATATTGGTGGATCGTTGCACCCTACCACCCTTGGTGATTGAGGTACCAACCCTATCAATTGGTTGGTGGATCATCACACCCTACTACCCTTGGTGACCGAGGTACAAACCCCCCTCCCCCTGATATGGTTATCAAGGTGCAAACCCACAGATATGGTTGGTAGATCATCACACCCTACCATCCTTGGTGACAAAGGTACAAACCCCCTGACATGGTTATCAAGGTACAAATCCCTCGACATAGTTATCAAGGTACAAACCCCTCGACATGGTAACCCGGCACGCAACCACCGAGTAGGGCATGGTCACAGTCCAACACTATATAGAAGGAAATGATATACATACATTCATTTCATCATCATATAGTCATTCAAATCATAAGACATGCATTGGACCTTCAATTCCTCAAGAAATCATAATCGAACATTTTATCAAATACTTGGTAGGTGTGTAATGCTAGTGTAAAACCATGCAATTCAAGAGCAAAATCATGCTAGAAAATTAAATGCAAAACCATAAAAAAATACTTGGTAACATCCTCAAGCAATATACATCAACATCCTTCATCAAATCTCACAATAGATCTTAGATTCATACCTCAAAACATGCTAAAATAACCATAATTTCATGAAAACCTAACATAGTGTGCAGTGAAATTCATAATAAATAAGACTCATGATTAAATCAACTTTAAATCATGCAATTTTAGGTAAAAGAGAGTTTGGGTATCATGGGTGGAAGGAACCCATGAAAGAAACATACATACCTTAGCTTTGGAGAATACTTTGATGAAGATTAGAGATAGAGATTTGAAGCTTGAATGTGAACCTTAAGATCCGAATGAGTTTTGAGACTTGAATTTAGGAGATAAAATATTTGCTCAGTGTTTGAGTGAATATTTGGGAACATCTTGAATCATATGAGGGTGAAATAAGGCTAAATATAGGCATTTTCATACATAGGAACACTTACGCCCAAGACCCAAATGCTTGGAGCGATATAGAAAAACTGGGCAAAATTTACACTGTGGCACGCCCTTGGCGCATTGCGCCAGGGCACGAAAAGCTCTCTGGAAATCAATTTTTGGGAGTTTGAAATTGCAATTTGTTTGCTCTAAAATTGAAGTTAGACCCATGTCCCACTCAATTTGACCTCTAAAACAAGAATATGAAGTTAAATTTTTAATATCGCGCACGGATTTTGAGATATATGGAAATTATGATTCTGGGAACTTCTGAAGTACCTTTTCGAACACTTTTTGGGGTCGTTTCATGCATATCCGCTTCGGCCTCCCAAATACCACTCTCAACTTGTTGATTCCTCCAAGGGACCTTAAGGAAACAACATCGTTGTTCCTCAACCTTTTCACTTGCCTATCAAAGATCTCTATCGAAACTTCAAGTTGTCTTCAACTACCCCCACAACATCAAGAGGCACAATAATATTAGGATCGCCCACACACCTCCTCAACATAGACATATGAAAGACCGGATGAACCAATTCCATTTATCTATGCAAATCCAACTTGTACGCTTCCTTACCAATCCTTCTCATCACCCTATAAGGACCCACGTACCTAGGGCTTCACTTTCCCTTCTTATAAAAATGGACCACACCTTTCATAGGTGGCATCTTTAAATAAACCCAATCTCCAACCTTGAATTCAAGATCCCTTCTCCTCACATCGGCATAAGACTTTTGGCGACTAGCCATACCAATACTAGAACGATAGGTATTGGTATATGTAATCTCAATCAATGAAAGATGATCATCCCAACTAGCCTTAAGCTCCAATACACAAGCCCTAAATATTTCCTCAAGTGTTTGGGTAATTCTTTCAGCTTGGCCATCCGTTTGAGGGTGAAAGACCATACTAAGCTTTACCTTGGCTCCAAGACCTATTTGGAAGGACCTCCAAATGTGTGAAGTGAATTATGCACCACGATCTGATATGATAGACA
>DF357534.1:30571-63415 GCA_000787875.1 Solanum virginianum
GATCTGATATGATAGACAAAGGAAACCCATGCAACCTTACCAAGTCATGAATGTATAACCTAGCATAATCGTCAGCCCTGCATATAGTCTTAACTGGTAGAAAGTGAGTCGATTTTGTCATCCTATGAATCACGACTCATATGGAATCAAAACCCTTTCTAGTCTTGGGCAACCCAACCACAAAGTCTATATTAATCTCTTCCCATTTCCAAGTAGGAATCTATATGTCATGGGTTAGGCCACCTAGCCTTTGATGTCCGGCTTTGACTTGTTGGCAACTATCGCAACCAAAAATAAATTTGGTAGTGTCGTTCTTCATGCCTCCCCACCAATACACCTCTCTCAAATTCCTATACATCTTAGTAGACCCGAGATGAATAGAATAAGAAGAACCATGAGCCTCATCAAGAATCTTTTCCTTCAAGCTATCAATACAAGGAACACACAACCTACTTTGGTACCTAAGGGCACCATCTCTACCGTGGGAGAAAACCTCCACCTTACCATCTTTTAGCAATACCTTCAATTCCAATAAAGCGGGGTCAAGATCTTACTTAGCTTTCACCTCATCCACCAATGAAGATTAGAACCATCAACAATAGCAACACCCCAATTATTAACTCCCTCCAACCTAACCCCAAATCAAGCCAACCGATGGACCTCCCTAGCCACCCCTTTCCCACCATCATCAACATGAGCTAGGGTACCCATGGACACCCTACTCAAATCATCCTCCATAACATTAGCCTTATCGGCATAATAATGCACACTTATGTCATAGTGCTTAAGAAGCTCTAGCCACCTTTGTTGCCTCAAGTTGAGATCTTTTTGAGTGAAGACATATTGGATGGTCTTATGATTGGTACCACAGTGGCTAGCTCAAGATCATGGGTAGGATAGTTCTTTTCATGAACTTTGAGTTACCTAGAAGCATAGGCTATGACCTTACCATTTTGCATTAGAACACAACCCAAACCAACTCTAGAATCATCATAATAAACAACAAACCCCTCTATCCCTTCTAGTAGTGACAATGTAGGAGTGGACACAAGCTTACATTTCAAGGTTTGGAAGCACTTTTCACACTCATTGGTCCACACAAACTTAGCCTTCTTTTCGGTAAATTCTGTAATGGGAGAAGTAATAGAAGAGAACCTATTCACAAAACTCCGGTAGTAACCCACTAGGCCCAAGAAGCTCCTAATATCCGACGGGGTCAATGGTCTAGGCCATTTTTAATCACATCTATCTTATTAGGATCTGCACTTAATACCATCTCCCGATACGACATGACCTAGGAAAGTAACTTCTTTCAACCAAAATTCACACTTCTCATATTTAGCATACAATTTATCTTCTCTCAATCTTTGCAACACTACCCTCAAATGACCCATATGCTCCTCCTCATTATGTGAATAGATCAAAATGTTATCAATGAAGACCACAACAAATGAATCAAGGTAGGGTTTGAAGACTCTATTCATAAGATCCATGAAGATAGCCAGTGCATTGGTCAACCCAAAAGAAATTACAACAAACTCATAATGCCCATACCTAGTTCGGAAGGCTACCTTAGAATATCACACTCCCTCACCTTCACTTGATGATACCTGGACCGAAGATCAATCTTGTCGCTGGCCCCTTACAATTGGTCAAACAAATCATCAATCCTTAGAAGAGGATACCTATTCTTGATGGTAACCCTATTAAGTTGCCAGTAGTAAATACACATTCCAAAAGACCTATCCTTTCTCTTCACAAACAATACTGGTGCATCCCATGGTGATTGGCCAGGCCTAATAAAACCCTTCTCCAACAAGTCCCTCAATTGTTCCTTCAACTCGTTTAACTCCATAAAGGCCATATGATAAGGGGGAATAGAAACAGGTTGAGTGTCAGGGAGGAGGTCTATACTAAAGTCTGACTCAATAAGATCGTAAGGCAATATTTTATGTAAAATGTAAATAGGATAATTTCTATAGACCTTTTTAGTGACAATAGATGCAATAATAGGAATAGACACCTCATATGACTCACACAACAATTCGGTTTCAACATGGAGATTTTTGGCAACAAAGGGGGTAACAAAAGAAAGTGTGGCACCCAGATCAATCAACTACACATCAAAATCAAAGAATTTTAACATACCAGTAACAACGTCGATCACCTTCTCAACCCCTTGCCTCTCATAGAAAGCATAAAACTGATTGTACCTTGGGGCACTATTTTGTCGACAACCTCTTACCAAAGGAACCGTATTTGCACCTTATGGATGAACCTTCTTACTCTTGTTGTGATTTTGAGGGAAATCCAACATATTATGCCCAACTTCTGCACACCCATAATATGTATTAGTATCCCTCAAGAATGGGCCACTATGACCCTTACCACATTTCGGATGCCTACCATTAGGAACCACACCCCCAACACCTTGGGCCCTTGGAAAATCACTGGCAACCCTCTTATGAAATGCATGAGAAGACCCTTAGCCTTGATAGAATCGGCCACCATTTTAGCTATGGGACCTTCCCTCAAAATGGGCCTTCTTGGCCTCATAACTCCTTCTCTTCCTCAACTTTTACTCCTCTATTTGTTTGGCAAAGATCATCAAATGAGACATGTCCATGTCACTAATCAACATGGCAGACTGGCACTCCTCACTAACCAAGTTGGAAAAACCCATCACAAATTTGTTCATCCTAGACCTTGAGTCAGCCACCAAATGTGGAGCATATTTGAAAGTTGGTTGAACTTGAGGGCATACTCCCTCACACTCATAGAACTTTTTTCAAATTCATAAATTCCACCAATTTGGCTTCCCTAAGCTAAAGAGGAAAGAACAGATTAAGGAAATCCGCCTTGACCTCCTCCCAAAGTACCACATTGTCGACCCCCTTCTCCTCTATCCATTGATTGTACTATATTTGTGCTACCCCATTGAGTTGTTAGGCTGCCAACTCCATTTTATCCTCCGACCTCACACCAATGATAGCAAAAATCTTGTAAACCTCATTAAGAAACTCTTGAGGGTCCTCATTTATCTTTGACCCATGGATTTCTGATAATTCATCCTCATGAAATCCCTCACCCGATATGTCGATGTAGGAGCATGAGGGGCTTGGGCCCCTTGGTTGGCTTGGTTAGCCACAACTTGTGCAAGCAAAGTGAGAGCACCCCGACGTTCTCCATTAGCTAGTTACTCCTCGAGTGTGCGGGCTCTTCTTCATCTCATGTTAGGCATGATATAGCATAGTAAAGGACAATTGTTTGGCAAAAAACCTTACCTTAACTTCTATAGAATGACATTGAGTAAGAAGAAGGGAAACATTTCCTAAATGCCTCAAAACCTCTTACTCATTATTGTGGTGCACAACACAACTATGAACAAGACTCTAATCGATGTAGTATGTTGGATTTTGAGTATCTCACAACCTATTGCTCTAACACCAAGTTTGTCACCCCAAACCTAGGGCATAGATATGACACAGCACAAGGAAAAACCTGAAAGGGACCCCAAAAATGCCTCTTAGCATATCATTACACATCCTTGGTCACGAAAGCAATAAAATACAACAAGGGATAGTAAATAGGGATAACCGGGGCTAACAGACACCTTTCATATCATAAACAAAAAGATTCAAGAGAGAGTCAAAGCTTATAACATTACACATGACATGTCCAACACCACATCTACTACATAGATAAGAGTAGGGACCAAGACAAGCAACCGAGCTCACTCTCATAGTCAACATGTGCATAAAAGAAAGATAGTCTTTGAACATAGTAAGAGGTCATAAGCATCGTCCCCGAAATGGAGGACTCACCAAAGAGCTTGGGAGAAGTTGTACTAGCCATATGGAGGAGGATGATCAAGTGGCACGCCGATTCCTACATGGTGAAATCATATAGGCATTGAGTATGCGTTACTATGTTTGAATGTACTAAGTATGTAGGATGCAAAGTAATAAGTGATAAACACCATAAGCAAAATAGATAACATAGGCAATGGGTAAGTGTATAGCAATATGGCATGTATGATTGATGCTTGAAGTAAAACCATGTTTATATAGAACAAAAAGGAGAGACCATTATTAGTGCATATCCAAGGCCTACCACCTCTTTGAAGAGGCGAATGAGGTACGAACCTATTAATAGGTTGATGAGGTACAAACCCCCCAACATGGTTGATGAGGTACAAAACCCCCCAACATGGTTGATGGAGTACAAACCCCCCAACATGGTTATCAAGCTAAAATCCCCCGACATGGTTGAATGGGCCTACCACCTCTCAAATGGGGCAATCGAGGTATAAACCCCTCAATAAGGTTACCCGAGCCTACAACCCCCCGAGTGAGGCTTGGTCAATTCCCAACACTATAAAGATAATATTATATAAATAGATTCCTTTCATCATAATATAGTTATTCAACTCATACGATATCCATTGGACCTTCAATTCCTCATGAAATCATAACTCAGACATTTTATCAAACACTTGGTGGGTATGCAGTACTAGTGTAAAACCATGCAATTTAAGTATGAGATCATGCTATAAAATTCAATGTAAAACCATCAATAAATACTTGGTAACACCCTCAAGCATTATACATCAGCACCCTTCATCAAATCTCACAATAGATCTTAGATTCATAGCTTAAAATTATGCTAAAACAACCATAATTTCATCAGACCCCAACATAGTGTGCATTAAAATTCATAATAGATAAAACTCATAAGTAAATCAACTTTAAATCCTGTAATTAGGTAAAAGAGAGCTTGGGTATCATGGGTGAAAGGAATCCATGAAAGAAATCCACATACCTTGACTTTGGGAGAATCCTTGAAGAAGATTGGAGATGGAAACTTGAAGCTTGAATGAGAACCTTAAGATCTAGATGAGTTTTGGTACTTGATTTGGAGAGAAATATTTGGTTAAGTGTTTGAGTGAGTATTGGAGAATGTCTTGAATGATATGAGGATGAAATATGGCTAAGTATAGCTATTTTAACGTATGGGAGGGCTTGGGCCCAAGACCCAAAAGCCTTAGACCGTCATAACAAAAACCTGGCAACAAAATACATAGGAGCAAGACTAGTCCGTGACACAGACCTATCACTGAGAAAAAATTTACACAAGTCTATGATGGTTGCGCTTCAGGCACCATCACGGATCGATTCTAGAAGTCAAAATTTTGGAAAAATGAAATTATAATTTGTTTGCTCTAAAATCTAGGTTAGACCTATTTCTCACTCAATTGGCCCCCTGAATACGAATATAAAGTCAGATTTTTTATATTGTGCATGGATTTTGAGATATATGAAAATTATGATTTCAGGCACTTAGTGGGGTCATTTCAGAATGTAACCTCCGGGGCCAACTCAAGGAAATATATCAGCTTTAACCAACCTATGACAGCTAGGGTAATGTTTTCAAAAACAAGTGTAAGGCTATGGAGTGTCCTCTTACCGCAGGAGCTGGGAAGGCTAGAAAGAAGACTATGGCCAACCAGTTTGAGGCTAGGAGGGCAAAGAACAAAGGAAGCAGGGAATAAAAGTTATCTTGCATGCAAGACGCCACCCTGCAGCAATCACAGCAGATTCGGAGTTACCCAATATAGTTGAGCTCCCTTCAGAACCAACTTTAGTGCATCACGAAATATACCAAAGGGATTCTTTAACTCACTCATCCATGTTTTATCTTCAATTCTTGTTGGCTTACATTGGGGACAATGTTTCTCTTGTGGGGGAGAGGTGGGTGAGTTGTGTTTCAATTTGATTCATGTTGCCTATAGAGTTAGGAGTTGGTAGTTCTGATGGCTTAGGAGTAATTAATTACAAATAAATTTGAAATTTAAATTTGGGTAGTAATAGAGTAGTATTTATTTTGCTATTTTTACTGTTCTTTCTTTTTTTCAGTTGAATAGATGAATAATTACAAATAATGTCCTTGAATTTTGGCAAACCCCATGCATATATGATAATTCGTTTGAATGTTAATATTGGGTCTCTAGTCCTTAGCCATTCGGGCATTGATGTTCCATATCTTTGAATCAGATGGTGAAGTGCTATAAAAATACAACACTTTTGATGCTTAAAACTTGGAATTTTGTGTGTTGTCAATGCAATGCTAGTGGGGTTTATATGTTTTTTGTTTATCTTTATGGGATTAGAGGTTGGCCATGATTTTGGGAAAAGTTACAGAAGTTGCTACAAATTTGCTATTATACGAGACCCTCTAAGTGTCGTACGGAGGTTTCATAAGGAACTATAGTGAGGCGCTGATTTCTGAAGCTAATTCTATGAATATGTAGACAGTCGTAAAAGTATTTACGAGTCGTAAAAGATGTTTCATGCCCTAAGAATAAAAGAATGAAGTCTTTCAAAAGTTCAGCAAATGTGACCCCCTTTGCAGGTCGTGAAACATTTTATAAGTCATAAAGAGGAAGTCCAATTTTCAAGCAATAATGTATGAGACCCTGATTACAGGCCGTAAACTTTAATATGGGTTGTAAAGAGCTTTCGTGAGACGTGCCGACCAGTTCTGCTAAGTTGTTTAGTATTTGAGTTTTAATTATTATAAATTGGTATATTAGGTTAATTTTCATAAGTTCTCATTATTTTTGATAAGTTTAAGCCTAGTACTTAGAGAACTCAATATTTAGAGAGGAAAAATTGTAAGAGAGTCTTTGAGAACAGTTGTGGTTGAATTTGATCTTAAAGCTTGTGATTATTGTTGATATTGGATTGCTTCCTCTTGAATCTATTGTGTAAGTGTTTATTTATGTCTTCTCAATTCATAATCTCTATCTATACATAGCATGAGTAGCTAAATCCATACCTAGGTTGTGGGAACCATGAAGAACTAATAAAGTAAAACCGAATAATTCACAATTCTGGGAAGGTTATATGCATGTATTAATTAACTCTATTCATTTTGCATGTTTTCTAGTGGTGGCCAACATTAGAACTCGCCTAGTGTTACTAACTGGACAAGGGTATTAATAGGAAAAAAGATTATTTAACAAAATTCGATCAATATATTCTCATCTAATTGACTAAACTGGGCCAAGGGGAGGTAGTACTGGGACTAATAGGGAATGGTTAGTAATGCATAATATGGAGATGGGCTAAGTCACATAGTGAAATTCACCTTTGACCAAAGGGCTTGGTGAACTTAAATTACCGTCCTGCATATTATACACCAGACAAGAATTAGGTTATTCGGTGATACTAAGTTGGGGAATGATGTTGGAACACAATACTTAGTTACTCTCCATTATTGACTTTTCTCTTGTAATAGTTAGTTTTATTTTCTTATTGATTATTGCAAACCTCCCCCCTTCAGGGAAATAAGTTGGTTAATTACTCGAATTACAAATTAGTGAATTTTCTTGAGTCTACGTAGTCTTTATGATATCGACCCTAACCGTGGTTAGGTTCTATACCTTGACAGTAACCGCTTAACCCTCTAAAAGGAGGTGTAACTTGAACGACATCAAGATTTTAGCGCCGTTGTCCAGGAATATAGCTAGACATAGTGAATTCGTTAGTAATTTGAGTGTTAATCCTTAGTTCCCTTATTTTACTTTTGTTTGTTGTTTTGGTTTCTTTTCAGGATGTAAGTGTAGTGTATGCTCAATGCTTGGAGTCAAGGCAATCTCTTAACTCTATTTGATCCTGAGATCCATAGAACCTTAAGAAGAATGGCCTAAGACAATGCCAACAATGCGGCCAATGCAGCTCTGAATAAGAATAATAACCAGGATGCTGGGAATGAGAACCCACTTACTTTGGAGGACATTTCATAGCCTTAGGATTTCAATGACAATGCTTACTAATAGAATCATTATTGGTTGAATCCTATGTCTATAGAGGTGACTAGAGCTATTATGTTGCCGCCACTACTGGGAGGGACAAAGTCCATAGTCTCGAGTGGGTTACTTCAAATGCTATAGAACTATGGGCTATTTGTGGGCTTACCATCAGAGGATGCACATAGCCACTTACACAACATGGCATTTGTATGTAAGAGGGTGATGGGAACATAGTTCCTATTGCCTGTTACAGGCAATGCTGCATTATAGCTATCTAAGCTCCCATAGAGTTCAATCACCAGTTGGGCAGACTTGCAGAAGGCCTTTCTTGAGAGGTACTTCCCTAGATCGAAGAAGCTCAAGTTGAAGGACTGGATCAATAATTTCAGGCAACTACCTGGTGATTTGATAAGCACTATTTGGCAACCATTTGTAAGGATTATAGAGCATATGGAAAGAATGGTCAAAACAAATCATGCATGGGGGCAGCGAAATAGAGCTTCCACAAAGCCCCAAGGCATAATCGATTTTATGCTTTGCATGGGAGGCAAGGGGTTGATGAGGTGCCCAATGTTATTACCAGTATGTTAAAAATCTTTGGTTTTGATGTGTATACATTGATTGATCCAGGTGCAACTCTTTGTTTTTTTACCCCCTTTATTGCCACAAAGTTCTATGTTGACCCCGTGTTGTTATGTCAGTCATATAAGGTATCTACTTCTATTGGTGCATGTATTGTTTCTAGGAAGGTCTATAGAAATTATGACATATGCATCTTGCATAAGGTATTGCCTTGTGATCTTGTTAAGTTAGACATGGTTGATTTTGACGTCATTCTTAGGATGGATTGGTTGCATGCATACTATGCTTCTATTGATTGTAGAACCCGCAGGGTCAAATTTCAATTCCCAAATAAATCCATCCTTGAGTGCGAGAGTTATGATGTGGTAGTCAAGGGTAGGTTCATCTCTTGCGTTAAAGCTCATAAATTGATCTCTAAGGGGTATCTTTACCACCTTGTGAAGGTTAGGGATGTGGAGTCCAAAGTCCTTCCCATAGAGTCGGTTCTGATTGTGAATGAGTTTCATTGATGTCTTTCCAAATGACCCTCACGGTGTTCCTCCTGAAAGGGAGGTAGATTTTGGTATAGACCTCCTTTCCGATACTCAACCCATTTCTATTCCCCCTTACTATATGGCCCTGACAGAGTTAACGGAGTTGAAGGAGCAATTGAGGGACATGTTGGAGAAGGGTTTTATTAGGCCTAGCCAATCACCTTGGGGTGCATCGGTGTTGTTTGTGAAGAAGAAGGATGGGTCTCTTAGAATGTGTATGGACTACCAATAACTTAATAAGGTCACCATCAAGAATAGGTATCCTCTCCCAAGGATTGATGATTTGTTTGACCGATTGCAACGGGCTAGCCAATTCTCTAAGAATGATCTTTGGTCCGAGTATCATCAAGTGAAGGTGAGGGAGTGTGACACTCCTAAGATGGCTTTTCGGACTAGTTATGGGCATTATGAGTTTATTTTGATGTCTTTTGGGTTGACCAATGCACCAGCCATCTTCATGGATCTAATTAATAGGGTCTTCAAACCCTATCTAGATTCGTTTCTTATGATATTCATTAATGATATTTTGATCTATTCACATAGTGAGGAGGAGCATATGGGTCATTTGAGGGTTCTATTGCAAAGATTGAGGGAAGAGAAGTTATATGCTAAGTATGAGAAGTATGAATTTTGATTGAGAAAGGTTACCTTTCTAGGTCATGTGGTGTCGGGCTACGGTATTAAGGTGGATCCTAAGAAGACAGATGTTATTAGAAGTTGGACTAGATCATTGACCTCGTTGGATATTAGGAGCTTCTTGGGCTTAGCGGGTTACTACCAGAGATTTGTGAATGAGTTTTCTTCTATTGCCACTGTTATGAAAAAATTGACTCAAAAGAAGTCTAAGTTTGTATGGACCGATGAGTGTAAGAGAAGCTTCCAAACGTTGAAAGATAAGCTTGTGTCTGCTTCTATATTGTCACTACTGGAAGGGCTAGAGGGATTTGTTGTGTATTGTGATGTTTCTAGAGTTCGTTTGGGTTGTGTTCTAATGTAAAATGGTAAGGTCATAGCCTATGCTTCTAGGCAACTCAAGGTGCATGAAAAGAACTATCCTACCCATGATCTTGAACTAGCCGCCGTGGTATTTGCGTTAAAGAAATAGCGTCATTATTTGTATAGGATGCATGTTGATGTGTTCACCGATCATAAGAGCCTCCAAAATATTTTCACTCAAAGGGATCTCTACTTGAGACAAAGAAGGTGGCTAGAACTTCTTAAGAATTATGATATGAGTGTGCATTATCATCTAAGTAAGGCTAATGTTGTGGCGGATACTTTGAGTAGGGTGTTTATTGGTAGACTAGCTCATATTGATAATGGTGGCAAGGAGCACTACTAAAAAACTGCCAAAAAGCAATGTAAAAAAGCGACAGACTAAGTCGCTTTTTTGGCAAAAAGTGAGAAAAAGCAATGCAGACGGTTCCGTCGCTTTTGTGAAAATGATGAAAAAGCAACGGACAGCGATGCGAAAGAGCAACGCAGTCCATCACCCAAAAAATAAAAAAATTATAAAAAGCAACGGACAACCGTCACTTTTTTAGTTTTTATTTTTTAAATTTATTTTAAGACGGACCGTGTCGCAAGTTTTAAAAAAATAAATATTCTTAAAATAAGTAAAAATAAAAAAGGGACGGACTTAGCGACCCCGTCCATCATTTTTCTACAATTGTTTTGACAACAAAAACCTACAATTTCTGCCGTCCACCTGCATTAAAATTCAATACACAAAATCTTCCAAAACTGGTTAAATATACCAGTACAGCACAATCAACAACAACTAAATCATTCAAAACACGTCTTAATAAACATAATTAAACATAAAGAACATAGAAATTCATAATTTACAAAGTCTTAAATAGTGTCAAAGTTCAACAAAAATTCTAAATTGTCCAAAACTAAAATAGAAGGGAACTGAGGGCTATTTTCAGCAAAATCATCCTTACTCACATTGGAATTATCATGGGGTGAGGACCATCGTCAGGCTAGGCTGAATATTTGTTGCAACAAAATCATCTGTACTCTCGTCGGAATCATCATTGGGTGAGGAGCGTCGTCGGGACAGGTTTGCTACTTGTTGAATGAGTTCGGCATATTCCTGGGTCGTTCGTGCTTTAGATTCTGCCAATGCACGTGTAAGTTCTTCAACTTTTTGACTCATGATAGCCATCGTAGTCCAGTCAATAGCCTAAGCTTGACATGATGATCCAACGCCTTGTAAATCGGATTGGAATCATTGTATATTATTTTGGGAACCCATTCCATAAATACGACCTTTATTACTCCCGCATGCAACCTTTTCCATCCAAATTTGATTGGACAACTCAGGGGTTAGCTCGATCGAATCTCCAACCTACACACTACATATTAAAAATAATAATTAAGACCTCCTTTCCGATACTCAACCCATTTCTATTCCCCCTTATTAAAAATAATAATTAGACTCAATGTGCATATTAAAAGCAAAAGTTAGAATCAAAATAAATTATACCTAAAGTTATGTTAAATAACTTACATAGGCTTGTTCGGCCCTTTGCTCCACCTACTGATCCGGATCCGAGTCATTCTTTTTTTCTTCATATAATACCTCCTAAAAACATCATCACGTAAAGGAGGCCGCCCCAATTCCTTTTCTTATAATTTAAAATATAATTAATAAAAATATATTTTGTATAAATTAAATACTTTAATTAAGAATAATATATTAGTTTAAACCTAAAACTTTAAAAATTTTACCAGCTCCCTCGTAATAGTACCAACACTCTTTGCACCTCCGACGTACAATGAGCCACCCTTCAGGCTTCCTCTAGCCTTTTTAGCTTGCTCGGCCATAGCCTTAAATTTATCCGTATCCCAATATCGGAGCAAATCTTGATATACATGCAGAGGTATCCAAGAACATTTTTCTCCATCATCCCTTGCTTTCTTCAGCTAGTTAGATATTAGGGTGCTCATTTTTTTCTCAAATGTGCTGGCAATGAAGATTTTGTGCTTGGGATACCAAGTACATAAAGTCTAGCAAAAAAGCAAAAGTGTTAAGAAATCCTAGATAAGTAAGTAATACTAAAAATATTATGTAATATTATATATACCTTGAATTCATTAAACATCATCTAGCGAATATCATTTGGAATCTGCCCCCAAGAGGTGTACGCCTCCGAGTATAACCTCCTAACACTCTCCTTAAGAGCATCCACAACAGGTTTCGAAGGAAACCACCTGCAAGACACATAATAAACATGATATTAGTTCATCTATAATTTGTCAAGGTGGCAAAAATAAATTAAATAACATAAAAACTTGCAATGCTCTATTAGACTCAATCATGACTCTACCACGTCTGTCCCTCTGTCCAGGAGCAAAGTTAGGCACAACCTGTGCAGGGTCAAATATAGGAGTAGAAGAAGGTGTGGATAGTGATGGAACATGTGTGTGATGCCGAGTCGATAGTATAGGGGCATTATCACTACTGGAAGAATCTCTAAGTCTCAGATTAGATACGTGGGGAGAATGAGAAGTAGGAGACGCATTGGTAGGAGATAGAGTAGTCAAAGGTGTTGATCATTGAACTACTAGTGGCACTATAGGTTGAAGAGGGATTTGATCATATAAAGAGAATCTCGGCTATGCAGAAGTAGATGTGCCCCGTGGTCGACATAGCTAACTCTAGAAAACTTGAGGATCCATAGTCGTAGAAGACACAACATGACTAGTGCCTGGGGCATCCTAAATATTAGGTGCTGAAGAAATAAAGTCTGGGATATCCTCAGAATCAATCGGTCTCCTAGATTGCTTATTTTTCGTCCTCCCAGAAGAAGTAATCCCAAGATGATGCTGAGATCTATCGTCATCACCCGATGACATCTTAATGTAAAATAACACAAATATAATATTTAAGAAAAAATTAAATGAAATGGTTTTTGTATTAGCAAGATAAATTAAGCTATGTGGTAGTTATGATCTACCAGTTTATTCCTTCTCGCTTGTTTCATTATTTACTTCAGCCTCCTGTTCCGATTCCTCATTTGCTTGAAATTCATCATCCTCCCATTCCTACTGGTGTGGTAATTTATCATCTTTCTCCTTTTATGATTCATTATCTTCATTTACTTCTTCTTTAAAGTTCACTATTAATTCATCATCAGACACCTCTTCCAGTATGTGATAAGAATGTTCTAGTGTGGTCTCCAACTCAACATCAACTTATTGTTTAATAATTGCAAGATCATTTTGGTATGTCATATCTTCAACATTCTCAATTTCAATTCTTCCTACTGGCTTTGTCTTAATGACAACCTACCAATCAGCCTTATCTCTACGCAATGGATATGAAGCTTAGTAGACCTGCTTAGCATTTTGGGGAATGATAAAAGGATCATATTTTTCATATTGTCTGGTGTGCTTAACTTCAATTATATTATGTTCCTGGTCCACCCTTGTGTCCCTATGTGATGGGTCAAACTGCATACACCGAAATAATACTATCTTCGTTTTAGGCCAACCTGAATATCGAAGTTGAATAATCTCTTGAATGACACCATAATATTCAATAGTTTGGCCATTACCGTCAACATCACCTTGAATGAAAACAATGCTATTATTGATTTTCTTATACGCAGAAACTTCCTCAGTTTAAAACTTAAAGCCATTACAACAATATTTATTCATTATCTGAATTTGAGATTCAGGCCCGAGTGCAATATCTCTCACTAATGGTGAATGCTAATCAGTTGAGTATTCATTAAAAACCTAGAAATTGTATCCCAAATAATACAATTTAGTCTTAAATAAATACATCAATCATATTAATTCAATATGATTAGGCTTTCAAACTTACATAGTCCTTTAACCATCTGGCAAATCTCGTGTATATGGCTTCATTATCCCAGGTGTTACGAACAATCTGATATTGATATGTACATTTTTGTTAGTTAGCAAGTACTAATTATTATGTAGTTTGACAATATAATTTATTTAACACTTACTCAAGGTATAACTGAATTTCTGGACAATTAATTATAATATGGTTCATAGTTGATTGTCTTTCCCTGGTCGTGAAGCCTCTTTTTCCATGCCTTTTAGATCCTCAGATCGGATCCCTATCACCTTCATCATTCTGATTTGACCTATTTTCCTGCATGACACTGCATCTCCAAAGTAATAAGAGTAAAAGTCACCAATTTCTCTTCCAATATGAGCTTGAACAATTGATCCTTTGATCTGTCCCCTTTGTCTAATTGTCCTTTTGCAAATTCCAATTTTGCTATACATGCCAATTCAAATGTGTTAATCATGAAGTTTATTGTTAGTTTATATATTCATTATATTAATTAGTCATAAAAATGTTACCTTTCAAATGGATACATTCCCCTTGTTTGAACAGGACCTCCAAGGAGGGCTTCATGTACAAGATGAATCGGAAGATGCTCTATCACATCAAAGAAGCCAGGTGAAAAATTCTAAATTACTTTCAAGCAATGTTCTAGAATATAAATCTCTAAAGAAAATACTTATCTTTGTCACTGGCTTCCATATCCTCTCAGGCAGGTGGCTAAAAGCGTTAGAAAGCAAAGTTTCCATGAATACATGACAATCATGACTTTTCATACCTATCAACTTTTCTTCATTTAAGTCTGTTCACTTGCCCAAATTTGAAGTATATCCCTCTGGAATCCTCAAATTTTTAACCCAGTCACATATTTCACATTTGTCCTCCAAGGCGAATGAAAAACAGGCTTTAGGCTTAACAATTCTTCCATTTGGTTGTTCCTGCAGCCGCAATTCTTTCCTCCTACAATATTCTTTTAAGTCCATTCTCGCTCTTGGGTTGTCCTTTGTCTTGCCTTTAATATCCATCACTGTGTTGAATAGGTTGTCAAAATATTTTTTCTCAATATGCATCACATCAAGATTATATCTTAGGAGATTATCCTTCTAATATGACAACTCCCAAAATATGCTTTAAGTTTTCTCAATATGCATCACATCAAGATTATATCTTAGGAGATTATCCTTCTAATATGACAACTCCCAAAATATGCTTTAAGTTTTCTCAATATGCATCACATCAAGATTATATCTTAGGAGATTATCCTTCTAATATGACAACTCCCAAAATATGCTTTAAGTTTTCTCAATATGCATCACATCAAGATTATATCTTAGGAGATTATCCTTCTAATATGACAACTCCCAGAATATGCTTTATTTGGTCCAATTATATTCAACACCATATCTAGGAATCTACTAGGTGGAGCAATCCAAACTTTAGGCAGTGGAGAAACTATCTCCCAAATTTGATGCCCTGTTCGTGATGGGGGTGAAGGATCCATTTCTACCGTGTTTTTTTGAATGCATTCTTTATCTTTCTAAACTCGTGGTTCATTGGCAAGAATCGACGATGACAATCAAACCATGAATTTTTTCTGCCATGCTTTAGGGTGAAAGCCTTACTATGTCCTATGCAATGAGGACAGACAAGCTTTCCAGTGGTCATCCAACCAGATAACATACCATATGCAGAAAAATCATTAACAGTCCATATTAAACAAACATGTATAACAAAATTCTATTTAGTTGATATGTCATAAGTCAATATACCTTCAAACCATAACTGCTTAAGCTCATCTATCAATGGTTGTAGAAAAATATCAATGTTACTTTTTGGGTTACGAGGACCCGAAATAACATAACTTAAAAATATGAATGGACTTGTCATGTACATTTCAGGAGGAAGATTGTATGGAGTGAGAAATACAGGCCAACAAGAATAAGGCATGGCAGAATTTGAGAATGGTGTGAAACCATCTCTACACAACCCCAATCTGACATTCCTAGGCTCTCTAGCAAAGTCATTATATATATTATCAAAATGCTTCCATGCATCTCCGTGAGATGGATAAGACAACACACCCGGTGGCCTTCTATATTGACGATGCCATGTCATATGTGGGGCAGACCTCATCGATGCATACAACCTTTTCAGTCTAGGAATAATAGGTAAATAATGTATCCACTTAATTGGAATCATCTTTTTGGTCGGAGTCCTCCGATAACGAGCATGACCGCAAAACTTACAATTTTTCAACTCAGTATCATAGTTGCAGTACAACATGTAGCCATTAACACAACAATCAATTTTCTCATGTGACAATTCTAACTTGGAAATCAGTTTCTTTGCCTAATAGAATGTCCTGGGTATGTCATAGTCAAGATTAACCAACTCAGACATAAGATCCACCATTGAGTCCACAACCCCATTACAAACATTATAATCAGATTTAATGTTCATTAATCTAACGACAACAAACGAAGGAGAATGGCGACTCCCCTCACCTAATGGTCGACTAGCCACTTCAAATTCTTCATAGAAGCATCTTGCTTCTTCATTAGGAGCTTCATTAAAAAACTATTCAGCCTCTACCCCTTCTTGAACTCCGAAAGCATCATTAATCATTTGATGAACTCTATCATGCCCAAACATATCATGTTGAAAATTATCCCGTTCAAATCTAATTTGACCATGTGCTACAATCATATTATATTCATCCACGGGCATCAAATTGCAAAACACACTGTCCACTCTATCTACTTCTCCATGATCCACCCATACAAAATATCTAGGCTTAAACCCATTACAATACAAATGCACCACAACTTCATCTAGCCTAAAAAATATCAGGCACTTACATGAACTGCAAGGACACCTAACCATTTGATTTCTTTTAAAAAGATCAAGTGTCATTGCATGATCAATGAAACTTCTAACACCATCAAGAAATGTAGATTTCAACCCACCACCATTTTCATAATACATGTCATATATCCACAAATGGTGATCCATCTACAAAATATTCACAACCTTAATTAATTAATTCCAACAACAATCACAATATCATATCATCAATAGGATCAACTAGTGTTGTCACTTATACCAAACAAACTAAGTATGACAATCCAAAAAAAAGGATAAAGTGTCAACACTAGATGGACACAAATCAATTTTGCAAGAAAATCAATTTTGCCATCAATAGGATCAACTAGTGTTGTCATTTATACTAAGCAAACTCATTATGACAATCCAAAAATAAGATAAGTGTTAACACTAGATGGACACAAATCGATTTTGCAAGAAAATCAATTTTGTCATCAATAGGATCAACTAGTGTTGTCACTTATACCAAACAAACTCATTATGACAATCCCAAAATAAAATAAGTGTCAACACTAGATGAACACAAATCGATTTTGCAAGAAAATCAATTTTGTCATCAATAGGATCAACTAGTGTTGTCACTTATACCAAACAAACTCATTATGACAATCCCAAAATAAAATAAGTGTCAACACTAGATGGACACAAATAAATTTTGCAAGAAAATCAATTTTGTCATCAATAGGATCAACTAGTGTTGTCACTTATACCAAACAAACTCAATATGACCAAAAAAAATAAATAAGATAAGTGTCAACACTAGATGGACACAAATAAATTTTACAAGAAAATCAATTTTGTCATCAATAGGATCAACTAGTGTGGTCACTTATACCAAACAAACTCATTATCACTATAGCAATACTTCAAAAAACTATTCAAACATTTATATATATATACAATAATTAAAATTTTTATCAAAAAAATACCTCGACTTTTAATTTTTAATTATGCTCGGAGATGGAGGGGTAGGTGGCACTTCGATTGGTGGCGCCGGCGAATATTGAAAACCTAAAATTTCAAGTACAATTAAAGCATATTATATACAAGTTCAAAGTTAACAAATAAATGATTGGCGGCGCCGACGAATATTGATAACCTAAAATTTCAAGTGCAATTAAAGCACATTATATACAAGTACAAAGTTTAAGTTCACAACTTTAGAGTTCACAACTTAAAATTTAAGTTCCAATTCTTTAATCCAAGTTCAAGTTAAACACTACTAAAGCCATAATCTTAACAAATCCTAAATTAAAGTTCAAGTTCTACATTATATACAAGTTAAAAGTTTAAGTTCAAAATTAAATCTAAGTTAAACTTAAAAAAAAAATCCTAAAGTTCAATATTTATATTATATTCAAATTTAAACTTCACAACTTAAAATTCAAGTTCCAAGTTTAATCTAAGTTCAAATTTAACACTACCAAAGACACAAACTTAACAAATCCTAAATTAAAGTTCAAGTTCTACATTATATACAAGTTCAAAGTTCACAAATAAAGTTCAAAGTTTAAGTTCAAAATTAAATCTAACTTAAACTTTAAAAAAAAAAATCCTAAAGTTCAATTTTTATATTATATTCAAATTTAAACTTCACAACTTAAAATTCAAGTTCCAAATTTAATCTAAGTTCAAGTTTAACACTACTAAAGTCATAATCTTAACAAATCCTAAATTAAAGTTCAAGTTCTACATTATATACAAGTTCAAAGTTCACAAATAAAGTTCAAAGTTTAAGTTCAAAATAAATCTAACTTCAACTTTAAAACAAAATCCTAAAGTTCAATTTTTATATTATATTCAACATGAAAGTTCACAACTTAAAATTTAAGTTCCAACTTTAATCTAAGTTCAAGTTAAACACTACTAAAGTCATAATCTTAACAAATCCTAAATTAAAGTTCAAGTTCTACATTATATACAAGTTCAAACTTCACAAATAAAGTTCAAAGTTTAAGTTCAAAATTAAATCTAAGTTAAACTTTTAAAAAAAATCCTAAGGTTCAATTTTTATATTATATTCAACTTTAAAGTTCACAACTTAAAATTCAAGTTCAAACTTTAATCTAAGTTCAAGTTAAATACTACTAACTTCAACAATAATTAAATTCAACTAATTCAACAACAATTCTACTTAAATACAACAATTTATTCAAACTTCAACAAAAATTCTTACTTCATTCTAAGTTCAATTCAATTCCAACATTATAATTAACTTCAACAACAATTCAATTCCAACAAAAAAAAACTTATTTACAAGCTCATTCAAAAAATCTCAAATTCAAACTAGCTAAAACCCTAAAATTGTTAATTACTCACTAATTCACAAAACCTATACAATTTAACTGCTAATCACAATATAACTTCATAATAATACTATTCCAACACAAAATAACTCAATTCATAAACTAATTTCCAAAAATTAAATTTAAAGTTTACCCACAAAAATAAAAAAAATAATTTCATTTATTTGTTCACAATACAATACAAAAAATAATATTTCTAATATCCTAATTTTAACAATAAAAGTGAAATGGGCAAACTAACAAGTTATAAAATTAAAAAACATAAAATAACTAAATAAAACTAAAAATGAAGCAAAAAGAGAGGAAAAATTAATTACCTTACTTGTGGGGAGGAGGAAATGACTAAGAGGTAGCGGCACCGACGGTCGGACGGTGGTCAGGGATGGAGGCCAACGGCTGGGTATGGGGGCTTCTAGGGTTTTTTTTTCTAGAGAGGATATTGGGTGTTTGAAAGGGGGAAAATGAATTAAATTCGGGACTTTTTTTATACACGCCTAGGGAAGACGAACGGCGTCGTTATGTACGTTGCCTTTCATTAAACTTTATTGACCGTTGACTAAAAAAGCGATGAAATGGGTGATACCGTCCGTTTCTTATATTTTACTAAAAAATTTAATTAATATAATAAATATAGCGATGGACATCGTCGCATTGTCAGTCACAATTTTTAAAATTAAAAAAAAAAATATAGATATATATGCGACGGACAGAGTCACTTTTACTTAAAAATAATTATTTATTAAAATAAAAAAGGCGAGAAATTTCGTAAAAAAGGCGACGGACTTTTAGACGCAATCCATCACTTCATATTAAAAAATATTAAAATAATAATAATATATACACAAAAGCGACGGATTGCGTCCATTTGTTCGTCGTATTTTAGAGCGACGCAGTCCATCTCTTTTCTGTCCGTCGCATTTTCACAGTTTTTTAGTAGTGGAGGTGGCTAGGGAGGTCCATCGGTTGGCTAGGTTGGGAGTTAGGTTGGAAGGAGTTGATAATGGTAGTATTGTTGTTGATGATGGTTCTAAATCTTCATTGGTTGATTAGGTGAAAGCTAAGCAAGATCTTGACCCCACTTTGTTGGAATTGAAAGCATTGGTAAAAGATAGTCAGACGAAGATTTTCTCCCAATGGGGGATGATGCCCTTACGTACCAATGTAGATTGTGTGTGCCTTGTGTTGAGTAGCTTGAAGGAAAAAATTCTTGATGAGGCTCATGTTTCTTCTTATTCAATTCACCCCAGGTTTACTAAAATGTATATAGATTTGAGAGAGGTGTATTGGTGGAGAGGCATGAAGAAAGACATTGCAAAGTTTGTTTCCGGTTGCCATAGTTGCCAATAATTCAAACTCAAACATTTAAGGCCAGGTGGCCTAATCCAAGACATATAGATTCCTACTTGGAAGTGAGAAGAGATTAATATAAATTTTGTGGTTGGGTTGCCCAAGACTAGAAATGATTTTGATTCCATATGGGTTATGGTTGATAGGATGACAAAATCAGCTCACTTTCTACCGGTTAAGACCACATATGGGGGCTGAAGATTATTCTAGGTTATACATTCATGACTTGGTGAGGTTGTATGGAGTTCCTTTGTCCATCATATCGGATCATGGTGCTCAATTTACTTCACAAAATTCACGTTCAAACTTTAATCTAAGTTTAAGTTAAATACTACTAACTTCAACAATAATTAAATTCAACTAATTCAACAACAATTCTTCTTGGTATAAGAGTTAAACTTAGTACGACCTTTCACCCTCAAGCGGATAGCCAAGCCAAAAGAACTATCCAAACACTTAAGGAAATACTTAGGGCTTGTGTATTGGAGCTTAAGGGTAGTTGGGATGATCATCTTCCAACCCAAAATGGCCAAAAGTCTTATGCCGATGTGAGGAGGAGAGATCTTGAATTCAAGGTTGGTGATTGGGTTTATTTGAAGGTGTCACCCATGATGGGTATGGTTTATTTTGATAAGAAGGGAAAGTTGATCCCTAGATATATGGGTCCTTATAGGGTTGTGAGAAGGGTTGGTAAGGTTGCCTACGAGTTGGATTTGCCTAGAGAAATGGAATTGATCCATCCAGTTTTCCATATGTCTATATTGAGGTAGTGTATGGGTGATCCTAATGCTATTGTGCTTCTTGATGTTATGGGGGTACTTGAGGAAAACTTGATATATGAAGAGGTTCCAGTAGAGATCTTGGATAGGTAAGTGAAGAGGTTGAGGAACAAGGAAGTTGTTTCCGTTAAAGTCCTTTGGAGGAACCAACAAGTCGAACGTGCTGCTGGGGAGGCTATAGTGGATATGTAAAAGTGATACCCTTATGTTTTCCACTCCACTCAAGCCTAAGGTATAAATCTAAGTCCCCTATGTGATTTCAAGTACAATTTCATGATGATTTTACACATATGTTGAAATTTTTGAAATGATGTTTAAGTGCATTTTTGCATCCTTATATAGGCTGAAATTGTCATGTTTGAATCTCTCATATACATTTCTATAAGATTTGTAGACGAATGTTCCCAAGGGGGAGATATTGAAATGACCCCAAAAAGTGCCTGAAAGTGTGCCTCTAAAGTGCTCAGAATCGTAATTTCCATATATCTCAAAATTCATGTGCGATATTGAAAATTCGACTTCATATTGTTGTTCATGAGGTCAAATTGAGTGGAAAAAGGGTCTAACCTTGATTTTAAAGTAAACAAATTGCAATTTCAAATTCCCAAAAATTGATTTCTAGAGAGCTTTTCGCGCCACTGACGTGACGTGCCAAAGGCACGCCACAATGTAAATTTTTCCCAGTTTTTCTATCTCAGTCCAAGGCTTTGGGTCTTGGGCCTAAGTGTTCTCATGCGTGAAATGGCCTATACATAGCCTTATTTGACCCTCATATCATTCAAGACATTCCAAAATACTCACTCAAACACTTAGAAAATATTTCATCAACTAAACTCAAGTCTTAGCCAATATTTCATCAACTAAATTCAAGTCTTAAAACTCATCCATATCTTAAGGTTCCCGTTCAAGCTTCAAGTCTCCATCTCCAATCTTCATCAAGCTATTCTCCAAAGCTAAGGTATGTGGGTTCCTTTCATGGTTCCTTTCACCCATGATACCTAAGCTCTCTTTTACCTAAAAGTACATGATTTAAAGTTGATTTACTCATAGGTCTTACTTTTTATGAATTTCACTGGGCACTATGTTGGGGTTTCATGAAATTATGGTTGTTTTGCATGATTTGAGCTATGAATGTAAGATCTATTGTGAGATGTGATGAAGGGTGTTGATATATATTGCTTGAGAGTGTTACCAAGTATCTATTGATGGTTTTACACTGAATTTTCTAGGATGATTTCACTCTTGAATTGCATGATTTGGCACTAGCACTACACACCCGCCAAGTATTTGATAAAATATCCAGATTATGATTTCTTGAGGAATTAAAGGTCTAATGCATGTCTCATGAGTTAAATGACTATATAATGATGAAATAAATGTATGTATATGGTTTTATTCTATATAGTGTTGGACTGTGACCATGCCCTACTCAGGGATTGCTCGCCGGGTAACCATGTCGAGGGGTTTGTACCTTGATAACCATGTCAAGGGATTTGTACCTTGATAACTATATTCAGGATTTTGCACCTCAATCACCAAAGGTGGTAGGGCGTGACAATCCACCAACCATGTCGGGGGGTTTGTACCTTGATAACCATATCGGGGGGTTTGTACCTCAATCACCAAGGGTAGTAGGGTGCGACGATCCACCAACAAATTGATGGGGTTGGTACCTTAATCACCAAGGGTGGTAGGGTGCTACGATCCACCAATATGATAGTAGTCTCTTGTTACACTTGTATTATGTTCTATGTAAGCATGATTTACTACATAGCACCTCATGTTCATGCCATATTGTTTTTATGCTACTCATTATTTATGCTTATGTATTTTGATAATGTTCTTATCTCTTATTGAATTGCATCCTACATACTTAGTATATACAAAAATGTACTAGCACATACTTTATACCTACATGATGTCACCAAATATGAACCGGTGCCCCACTTGATCATCCTCCCCCACGCAGCTAGTACGGCTTCTCTCAAGCTCTTTGGTGAGTCCTCCATTTTGGGGATGATATTTATGATCTCATGCTATGCTTCAAGACTATCTATTTTTTTATATGTATATTGACTATGATAGTGAACCTGGTAGCTTATCTTGGTCCCAACTCTTATCTATGTAGTAGAGGTATTGCTGGACATGTCATGTGTAATGTTATGAGTTTAACTCTCTCTTCACTCTTGTTATTATGATATGAATGACATCCCTTAGCCCTAGGTATCCCTATTTATACTCTTATGTTGCTATTTTATTACATTCGCGATCAAAGATGTGTAATGATGCGCTAAGAGACTTTCTTGGGGTCCCTTCGGATTCCACTTGCGCGGTGTCACGTCTAGGCCCTAGGCTTGGGTTATGATAATGCAAATGCGATACCCTTATCCTTTCTACTCCACTCAAGCATAAGGTATTGATCTAAGTCCGTTATATGATCTCAAGTCTTAAGTTCAGCCCTTATGTCATTGCATACATTCATGTTTAAATTGACAAGTTCATGGTGATTTTACACCTACGTTGAGATTTTTGAAATGATGTTTAAGTGCATTGTTGCATCTTTATGTGGGATGAAATTTTCATGTTTGTGTCTCTCATATATGTCTCTTTGACATTTGAGGATGAATGTTCCCAAGGGGGAAATATTATAACGATCCCAAAAAGTGTCCGAAAATCTTAAAAACATCATGATTACATATCTCATATATGTTTCTTTGACATTCGGGGGCGAATGTTCCCAAGGGGGAGATATTGAAACGAACCCAAAAAGAGTCCAAAAATATGCCTCGGAAGTGCTGAAAATCATAATTTACATATATCTCAAAAAAATCCATATGCAATATTAAAAATCAGACTTCATATTCTTGTTCAGGGAGTTAAATTGAGTGGAAAATGGGTCTAACCCCAATTTTAGAGCAAACGAATCGCAATTTTATTTTTCCAAAATTTTAATTTCTAGAATCGATCCATGACGATTTCGCGACGTGTAGCCGTCGTGGAGCTTTGTAAATTTCGCCTCCTCGATAGGTTCGTGTCATGGACTAGATGCACTCCTATGTATTTTGTTGCCAATTTTTTTTATCTCGGTGCAAGGTTTTTGGGTCTTGGGTCCAAGCCTTCCCATGCGTGAAAATACCTATACTTAGCCATATTTCACCCTCATATCATCCAAGACATTCTCCAATACTCACTCAAACACTTAGCGAAATATTTCTCTCCAAAATCAAGTCCTAAAACTCATTCGGATCTTAAGGTCTCATTCAAGCTTGAAGTCTCCATCTTCAATCTTCTTCAAGGATTCTCCCAAAGTCAAGGTATGTGGGTTTCTTTCATGGGTTCCTTTCACCCATGATACCCAAGATCTCTTTTTTTTACCTAAAATTGCATGATTTAAATTTGATTTACTCATGGGTTTTATCTATTATGAATTTCACTACACACTATTTTGGGATCTTATGAAATTATGGTTGTTTTAGCATGTTTTGAGTTATGAATCAAAGATCTATTGTGAGATTTGATGAATGGTGTTGATGTATATTGCTTGAGAGTGTTACCAAGTATCTATTGATGGTTTTACATTGAATTTTCTAGCACGATCTCACTCTTGAATTGCATAATTTTACACTAGTACTACACACCTGCCAAGTGTTTGATAAAATGTCCGAATTATCATTTCTTGAGGAATTGAAGGTCCAATGCATGTCTTATGATTTGAATGACTATATGATAATATATGTATATGATATTTTTCTATAGTTTTGTAAATTGACCAAGCTTCAATCGGGGGGTTGTAGGCCCAGGTAACCTTGTTGAGAGGTTTGTACCTCGATCGCCTCATACATGCCATATTGCTATACGCTTACACATTGCCTATGTTACACATTTTGCTTATGGTGCTTATCACTTGTTACATTGCATCCTACATACTTAGTAGTTATCCCTATTTATGATCTCTTGTTGTATTTTATTGCTTCCGCGACCAAGGATGTGAAATAATGTGCTAAGAGGCTTGCTTGGGGTCCCTTTGAGTTCCCCTTATGCCGTGTCATATCTAAGCCCTAGGCTTGGGTCATGACACGTTCCTTGTTGGTCCTTTGAGGATGGACACTTTCTTTATATATTTAAGGGGCCCCAAAGGCCCGAGGACTGTGGGCATAGGGTGCCCATTTTCTTCTCAAATCACATCACACCTTTTCATATTGGAGACTTCAGTTGCATTTGACATGTCAAGCAAGACTAACAAATTTGTGAGGACAGATAGCAGGTGAAAATTTTCACCAAAGATCTTAGGGTATTTGAGGTCATTTAGCCTACACATCTAACTCGGTAAATCACCAAACATGATAGGTGGTCTAAATGTCCTTCGCCAAATATGTCACAACCTAAACTAGGGCCTAGATGTGACATGGCTCATGGGGGACCCAAAGGAACCACAAGAAAGCCTCTTAATATATCATTACACATCTTTGATCGCGGAAGAAATTAAACACAACAATCGAGTAGAAATAAGGGCATAGGGACTAAGGGAAAACCTTCATTTCATAAAACATCAAGAGTGTCAAAGAGAGAGTCAAGCTCATAATATCCTTATATATTTATGAAACAACACCTCTAAAGATAGAGCATAGCAGAGGCCAAGAAAAACAATCGGGCTAACCCTCATACTAATGACATTAGGTAATCCAAATATACGAGATATAGTATAAACATAAGCATGAAAGAAGATAGATATTATCCTCGGACTTGAGGACTCACCAAAAGCTAACTTGAACAATCTATCTAGCCACGAGGAGGAGAATTAATAGGAGCTCTAGTTTCTACATGGTAATATCATATAGGCATAGAGTATGCATTAGTACATTTGAATGTACTAAGTATGTAGGATGCAATGCAACAATAGATAGGCAACATAATCAAAATGCACAATTAGGTAATAGATGAGCATATACTAATATGACATGCATGGGAGATGCTTAGAGTAAATCATGCTTACATAGAACATAATACATGCTTAGCAAGTGACCATCCATATAGGCAATCAAGGTACAGACCTTGATTTGGTTAATGATGTACCAACCCCTCAATATGGTTATACGGGCCTACTACCCCCTAGTAGGCAACCAAGGTACAAACCCCTCGATGTGGTTAATGAGGTACCAACCCCTTAATATGATTATACGGGCCTACTACCCCCTGTACTAGGCAACCAAGGTACCAACCCCTCGATGTGGTTACCCGAGCCTACAACCCCCCCGAGCTAGGCTTGTTCAACTCACAAAACTATAGAAGTTCATCATGAAATTAACATATATACAACATACTTTTATCATCATAAAGTCATATATCTCATATGCCAAGCATTAGGCCTTCAACAACTCAAGAATCATAAGCGAACATTTCATCAAACACTTGGCAGGCGTGTAATGTTAGTATAAAATCATGCAATTCAAGAGTTAAATCATGCAAGAAAATTTGAAGTAAAATAGCCCACCAATATTTGGTAATACCATCTTGCAAAATACATTGAAACCCCTTATCAAATCCCAAGAGAGATAATAGATCTAAAGCTTAAACATGCATAATCATAATAGGTAAATCATCTCATGGTATAGACTTAAAAATGAGTAACCATGCATTTTCAACTAAACTTTCATAAAATCCCAATATAGTATATGGTCATAATCTCTAATGAATAATACCCATAAGCAACACAACTTGGAAACATGTAAATTTCATAAAAATGGAAGATTGGGCTTCATGGGTGAAAGGTACCCATGAATGAAACCCATATACCTCACACCTTGAATTTCTTAAAATTGAGTTGTGAAAGAATTGAAGTTTGGAAGTGGGTCTTGGAATCCAAAGCTTGCTCTTGAGTTTCCTTGAATTTGTATTGGGGTTTATATGGAGGCTCTTGAGAGAATTTTAGAGTGTATTCCAATTAGGAGGAGTGAATTTAATGTTTAGGAAAGGGTTTAGGTCTTTAGGAAGTGTTCAAATAGCATCATAATCCCCAAAAGACCAATAGAAATGATTAAATTTATGGAATGCCATTAATGAAATAGAATTTGCAAAAACTCATATATACCCCTAAAAATACGAGTTCTAGGAAAATGGGCATAACTTCTTCATCTGTAAATAAGGCGAAACCAAGTGCACTCAAAAGCAAAAGGTAATTCAAAGAGCTTTAATTTGGTAGGTTGTAAACCACCTAGTTCTTTATGTCCTAAGAGAAATGCCCATTTAAAGTTCACCCTCCTACTGGTACTTGTGCAAAAAATATAGCCAACGGAAATTACATTGAACTTGACTTGATGTAGGGGACCCACAATGGTATTAAGAAACATAAATAAGCTTGACTTAGATTTGAATAAGAGCTTGAAGATTGAATGATTTTCTTGAGCTCTGGAATGAGTTTGGGACACTTGAATTTGGGTGAAATATTTAGCTAAGTGTTAGAAAGGGTTTTGGGGAATGTCTTGAATGATATGGGATTGAAAATGACTAAGTTTAGGTGTTTTTTACGTATGAGGAGACTTGTTTGAGAGAGTATTAGGAAATGTCTTGTATGATATGAAAGTGAAATATGGCTAAGTATAGGTACTTTCATGTACGGGAAGACTTAGGCCCATGAACCAAAAGCCTTGGGCTGAACTAAAAACACTAAACAAAAATACACCTTCCCCGCGTCCCTGGCGCGTTGCGCCTGGGGCGCGCTAGCTCATTAGAAATTGCTCACTTGGCATTTTCAGATTTTGATACGGTTGCTCTAAAATTTGGGTTAAAACCTTTTCTCACTCAATTTTCCCCCTGAACAAGAATATGAAGTCATATTTTCGATATCACACACAGATTTTGAGATATATGAAAATTACGATTCCGGACACTCCTAGACACATTTTCAAGTACTTTTTGGGGTCGTTTCAAAATATAGCAAAGACCAATAGGGGAGGGGTTGGCATAATAGGTGATGCTTCAGAGAAGTCAGTGATTCACCAAATCATATCAACGACTAAACTTCTCATTACCAAATATCACAAAAATAAGCATTTAGTAAGGTTTACACAAGGGCGATGCGTAGGTGTAATTGGCGTACCGCCAAGTAGTTTTCAGTGGTCAAATTGACCATTTCAAATTCACAACGATGGGCAAAACCTCACATCTCTCAAGCTAAAAAAAGATTTTCATCATATAGCCAAACACCCAAACAACACTTATTGTCATACATGATATTGGTGAAACAACGACTTGCCCTTAAGAATGACGTCACCCAATCTATCATAGGGCAAGTTCAAATTGCTCAATCCCAAACTTAGGCTACTCAGACTTCACCCCAGAGATTCACAAAACCAGGCCTTACCACAAAAGTCAAAATCATCTATTTTACATAAGTTAAAACTCGAATGACATAACTTTTTGAATCCCTCAATCCTGTTTCTACAGCAACACTAAGTTTATTAAGAATAAAGTAACATAATTGAAGCTACACTTGCTAACAATGGCAATAAAGAAGATGATGGTGAAGTTGTACACATTGACCTCAACAAAAAATAGAAAAGAAAAGAAAAGTTATAGTCTAGAAGTAGTGAGTATGGGAAGAGGGAGAGTTGGGGAGATGAAAAGTGAAGGAGGAATTAATGAGTATTCAAGGAAAAGAGGTTGAGACTCTTAGATATCCGTGTTACTGTTCATTACTACAGGGGATATTCAGTGATCCTCCATTTGCACATGAGACTGCCCTTTTTACTTCCTGTTGAAGCTGACCTTAGGAACTAAAAAGTGGAACAATCAAGTGTCATTGAGTATTTTTAGCGATACGCCAATTTAGCAATGCCTTCACCAAATTCTGCGATGACTCACTCCACAACTTGATTTCAAAGAGAGGTCAAAATCATCATCACTTTCTTCATTGAGCAATATGCAATTTTTCACCAAGTTTGCCAAATAGTGCAGCACTATTGGGCTCTTTAAAGGTGCCAAAATGTGGTCAATTTTGGGATCACCTTTCCAATTCATTGACATGCCAAATTTTCTAGGAGATCGCAAAATTTAACGGCACCTAAGGAGCCTAATGATGAGTCAAAAGGTAGAATAATCGATTGTCGCCCTTTTTACTTGATGATAAACCATTTAGATCCTTAGATTGCCAAAATCAATAGCAACTCCAAGGCCAATGTCCTACCCAAAAAGTGGTCTAGGTTGAGGTCATTGATGTCTATCGGTGGTCCACTTTTTATTTACGCAACCTCATCTTTCTTCCCTTGTTTCCTCTCTCAGCACAAACCTACAACCGTTAACACACATTATTTTAACTCTAGCAGTCACTTGGGTTACTTCCTAAGAGGTGCCTGCATTGACATTGCAACATAATGATACCCAACATAATTAAGCATCACTAATATTCATGACATGAACCACCTGGACATTCGGTGGTTTGCTATAATATTTCTTAAACCTCAGTCTATTTGTCTTGAATTTTTCACTCTTGTGATTTTCAATATCTACCGCTCTACTAGCAAGGACCTTTGTTACCCTGAAAGGGCCTTACCACCTTGATCCGAGTTTCCCAGGAACCAAATGCATTCTAGAGTTGTAAAGCATCACAAGATCCCCTTTAACGAATTTCCTTTTCAAAATTTTCTGATCATGCCATTTTTTCTTCCTCTCCTTATAAAAGGCTAAGCTTTCATAAGCTCTCAACCTAAACTCATCTAGCAAATGGAGTTGGATTAGTCTAGCTTCTAGAGCTTCATCAGATTTAAAGTTTAGTTCTTGGGAGCTCATAAAGGTCGATGCTCTAATTCAATAGGCAAGTGGCATGCTTTTTTAAACACGAGTTGATAATGGGACATTCCAATAGGAGCCTTATAAGTAGTACGGTAGGCCCATAAGGCATCATCAAGGTTGGTTACCCATTCGCACCTACTCCTATTCACTATTATTGAAAGAATCATCTTAATATCGTTGTTTGACTCTTCTACTTGCCTATTTGCTTATGGATGATATGGGGTTATTACCCTATGTTTCACCTTATAATTACTCAACAATGCTCCAAACATTATGTTACAAAAATGAGATCTCTTGTCTATAACGATGGCCCAAGGAGTACCAAAGCGAGTGAGAATATTTCTCTTTAAGAACTATACAACTCCCTTGCCATCATTGGTTGGTAAGGCCACAACTTCAACCTACTTTGAGACGTAATTGATAGCTAAGAGCATATATTTTTTACCAAAAGATCTTGTGAATGGCCCCATAAAATCCACCCCCCATATACTGAATACTTCCAACTTAGAAATTAGGGTAAATGGAAATTCATAACTTATTGAGATATTTTTCTTGCAATTAGTACTTTGGACATGCCTTGGCAAATTCTTGAGCATTTTTATGCAAGGTTGGCAACTAATAGCCACTTTGCAATACTTTAGATGCAGTCCAAATTCCTCCATGATGGCCTCCTGCCACTGATGAATGACATTTCTCTATAATAGCCACTATTGCCTACTCGGGAACACATCTATGGATCATGTTATCCAGGCACTCTTTAAAGAGATACGACTCATCCCAATAGTATTTCTTCACATCATACAAGAACTTTCTTTTCTGATGGGGGTTTGCAAAGTCTGGTATGATTCCACTAACCAAGTAATTTATAAAATCAACATACCAAGGCGTACCTACCATAGTTAATTTCATCACCACTTTATCAAGAAGATTATCAAAAATTTCCTCCTCTTCAATCTGAGAGATTGGTGATTCAAGCCTGGATAGATGATCAACCACTTAATTTTTGCAGCCCTTTCTATCTCTCACCTCAAAATCAAATTCCTACAATAACAATACCCACCGAATAAGACTTGGTTTAATATCTTTCTTCACCATGAGATAGCAATGTTGCATGATCATTGTGGACAACAACTCTTGTACGTAAGAGATACGCTCAAAATTTTTCAAATGTGTACAATATAGCTAACAACTCCTGCTCTGTCACTGTATAATTTTTCTGGGCTGTATTCAACATCTATCTAGCATAATAAAGGTGGAAAATTTCCCAACTCGTTGACCAAGCATTGCCCCAAGGGCCCCACCACTTACATCACATATCACCTCAAATAGTTTAAACCAATCTAGAGAAATTATCGTTGGAGCTTCGATCAATTTCTATTTGAGAGTTTCAAATGACTTCATGCATGCACTATCAAAAATAAATTGTGATTCTTCATCCAACAGCTTGTACATGGGGCTAGTAATTTTCACAAAGTCTTTTATGAATGTTCTGTAAAATCCAGCATGCCCTAAGAAAGTTCACACTTCCTTTCCTGAAATTAGGGAGGAAGTTTTTCAATTACTTCAACTTTGGCTTGATCAACTTGTAGTCGTTTCCCCAAAATCTTGTGGCCTAACATAATTCCCTCTTTGACCATGAAGTGACACTTCTCCCATTGAGCACCAAGTTTGTTTTAACAAACCTTTGTAGCACCTTTTCCAAATGACCTAAATACTGATCAAAAGTATCATCCACTTCTTAGAAATCGTCCATAAACACCTCCATTGAATCTTCAACCATGTCGGTAAAAATAGACAACATACATCTTTGAAATATGGCAGGATTATTACTTCCTAATGATATTTTCTTGAAGGCAAATGTACCATAAGGGCAAGTAAGAATGGTTTTATCTTGATCTTCAGGGGCAATAGATATATGATTATACCCAAAATATCCATCAAGGAAACAATAACACCCCCTTCTGGCAAATCTATCTAGCATTCGGACCATAAATGGTAGTGGGAAATGATCTTCCTCCATTGATGCATTTAACTTTTGATAGTTCATGCAGGTTCTCCATTGGGTGACTGGTCATGTTGATATTCATTACCCTTTCTCATTTGGAACCACAGTCATACCTCCTTTCTTGGACACACACTGGACCAGACTTACCCAATTACTATCTGCAGTTGGGTATATAACTTTGGCATTCAACCACTTAATGATATCCTTTTTTACTACCTCCTACATGGGAGGATTGAAGCTACGCTAATGCTCAACATTGGGCTTACATCCCTCAACCAGTTTAATCTTGTGAGTGCAAATTCGCAAAGGAATGCCCACGATGTCGAAAATTGTCTAGCCAATAGCCTTTATATGTTTTTTAGCACTCTAACAAGAGCCTTAATTTGATTTTCATGTAGCCCTGCTGTGATGATTGCTGGGATTCTTTTGTTGTACCCCAACAAGGCATATTGCAAGTAATTTGGTAACTCCTTTAGGTCAATTTTTGGTGTTTCCTTGATAGATGATTTTGCTGGTTTTGTTCCTCAATTTTTCAAGTCTATGTCAAGCTTGGATGGGTTTCTTGAATGCCCTCTAGCCCCTATCATTGCAGCCACTACTTCATCACAATCACTCTCATCGTTCTCCATATAATTTAACATAACTTCAGCCATTGAGTCAGCTCCTGAGTAAGATAACTCCCCAAGGTTTTGCACAACCTCATCTACCATATCAACAATGGTATTCACGTGGAAGTCTCAGGCTTTCTTAGTGCTTTATCAATATTGAAACTTACCTCTGCACCATTCACTATGAATTCTAGACTCCCATTTTAAATATCCACCAAGGCTCTACCTATAGCTAGAAATGGTTGACCCAAAATAATAGGCTTATCAATATCTATGTCACAATCCAGAACTATGAAATCAACAAGGAATATGAACTTATTTACTCTCACCAAGACATCATACAATATCCTAACTAGCCTTTTGATTGATC
>DF357534.1:63469-86988 GCA_000787875.1 Solanum virginianum
TTTTTTTTTTCAAGCAGAAGACGGCATACGAGATCCTAACTAGCCTTTTGATTGATCGATTAACTATAAGTAGCTTCATGGTTTCTGGGGCCAAAATATTCACATCAAGCCATTCAAACACCATCAGAGGCATCAGATTTATACAAGCCCCTAAAACACATAGGGCTGTCACAAACTTACATGTTTCGAAAGTGCACGGTATTATAAATGCACCCAGATCATCTCTCTTTGCTAATACATGTCTAGTTAAAATGGCGCTATAGCTATGTGGAATCTCAATTATTTCACACTCTAAAGCTCTATTTTTAGTCACCAATTTCTTCATAAATTGTGTATATGCTAGCATCTTGTTGAGAGCCTCAAACAATGGGATATTAATTACTAAAGAAGTGAAAATGGATAGAAATTTCACAAGCTTAGCTTTGTCACCTTCCTTCTCCTACTGTTGAGTGAAAGTTGCAACTCATATGTGCAACTTTTGAGGAGTGACTCCCTTTTTAATCATTTTCATTTCATCCCCTGTTAATTTATCCCCATCTTCAATATCACACACACTTTCCAACTTACCAAGAATATTTTTGCTTTCATTCACTTCTGCTTTATAAAGGGGTATCTGATCACATGCTAGATTCCAAAGGATTGCTACTTCGATAGTGATAGCCATGCATATTTGGTCATTGCCTCTTGTTAGGTTGTGCATTTGGACTAAGTGAGCTGATAAATGAGCTTCCAAACTTTTAATTGAAGCTATGTGAGATAACACAATTTGGTTCAATTGAGAGAATCCTGACTTTATCCCATTTAGCACATTATCCAAAACTTCTATTTTGTTCAAAATTAGAGCAAGCATCTCATTAACTTGTGATTTGTCCAACTTGGCATACTATTAAGATGAATTAAATCTCTCTTATCTCTCATCATAACATTGCAAAGATTTGTTCATCCTTCTACCATCGGCCTAACTGACACCAAAGTTACGACCTTGATTCTCAAGTGACCATTGAAAGGTCGGCCAAGAACCCAATACTTGATTCCTAATGAAGTACACCTCTTCTTCACGATCATTGCCACTTAGTTCATGCTCATAGGGTAAGATACTTATAGCTTGAACAATATTAAGTTGTTGTATTTTGGTCACATATTGTGTTATAAATCAATCTGTTTCACTATTGTCCCTATGACCTTCCATCGCTCCTTCTCCTTAGCCAACTACTCCTTAGATATTCCCTCTTTTGCAAATGAAGTATAATCCTCATGAGTGTATCATGTCTTGCTTATTTTAGTTACTTTATCTAGCAATTCTATGGCTGCTGCAAATGTTTGCTTCATATGTCCACCTCGGACTAATCGATCCACCATATTCTTGTTTAGGACACTCAAGTTTACATAGAAATATTACAGCAACAAATGATCAGGGAGCCCATGAGTTGAGCACTAACGTAGAAGTTTCCAAAATTGTTGCCAAGCATCATGTAATGGTTTATCATCAATTCTTCTAAAATTTTCTTTGTTCCTCCTTAGTTTAATCATTCTTGAAGGCGGGAAGAATCTCTTAAGGAACTCGTTCTTCCATTCCTCCCATAATGCAAATGACCCACGAGGAAGCTTGGCCAACCATTTCATGACCTCTCCCGTTATGGAAAAAGGGAAAAGCCTCAGTCTAATAGCCTCTTGAGTGACACCCCAATACTTGAATGGTGAACACACATCAATGAAGTTCCAAAGCTGTTCATTAGAATCTTCACATGCTTGTTCTCTGAATAATCCCTTAAGCCGAAACAACTGTAGCATTGTCTTAGTGATTTTAAATTCGGCATTGATAGCTATTAAAGGCAACAAGACTACCCTAGCACTACTAAATTGTTCCCATTTGATATTTTGGAGGTCATTTATATCTCCCACATTTCAACCTTGAATGCTCCATTCATCATCCATTTTAGCACCTATTTTTCAATAGTAAAAACAATAAGAAAATAGTAAATATAACTCTAACTACAAGAACAAAATACAACAAACACTTCCATTATGAACACACTGATTCCCTAGCCATGACGCTATTTTTGATATCGCTCAACCCGGCTACTCAAAGGAAGCAGTGGTGATTGTCATCAGCATAATAACCCAACTTAGAGGTTGGGATTGAATCCCACAGGGAATCATAGTTCAAGGTAGAAGGGACTCATTAGACTAAGTAATTATAGGATATGGGGGGTTGCAATAATTAAAAATAAGAATTAGACTACACAATTTTGAATTAACAATTTAATCAACAAATAAATGAAGATGTTGGGGATGTGCAACTATGAAATCCAATCTACTAACTAGGTATAAATATTTGATTAAATGAGTTGATAATGAGTGAATAGGCTAGGTTGCCTGTAACCCATGTTCAACTATGATACATGAGTGTTTCATATGAATCAACTATGAAATCATACGCGGACCGCTGAGGACACGGTTGGCCTTTTGGACTACATAATTTCAAATTAACAATTTAATAATCAAATAAATGAAGATGTTGGGGATGTGCAAATATGAAAATTGATCTACTAGCTAGGTTAAAATATTTGACTAAATAAGTTGATAATGAGTGAATAGGATAGGTTCTTATAACATGTTCAACTATGATATATGAGTTTTTCATATGAATCAACTATGAAATCATACTCGGACTGCTGAAGACACTATTAGCCTTAGAGGTATTAGCAAAACCCCTAATACCTTGGCCATTGATTCCATAGCTATGGACTTTAACAGAAACCCCAAGAAGTCTCCAGCCATTATATCCATTCCTCACTCTAATCATTCCGGCTAAGGCAACAATCAAAGATCTAGAGTAAACCCCAAGTTTGCAACCTTGAAATTATAGATTGAACATAGGAATGGATATAAATTTACTCAGATCAACTACAAATAAGTCAAAATATCAAACACCCAATAGATAAATCAAAAACGCATATTAATAGCACACCCCCAACATGGGGGGTTTTTAGCCAGACATGTTGGAAGTAAAGATTTGATACTAAACATAGAAGTTGTAGTCATTGGTAACAAGATTGAATACAAGTTATTTGATTATCACTAGCCAATCTACTCCAATTTACTTCCCAAAAGCTTCAAATCTGTATCTCCCCTTTGTACTCTAAGAGGAAAGTTCTATGTACTCTCTTTAAAAACTAAGAAGAAGAATATGTTCTAATATGATATGATATGTATAATGTCCTTTCTAATTTCTTATATACTCCATGTAAATATGTGAAAGTTTATGCTGTGAAATGTCATTCGGCATTCAAGATCAAATATGGTTGAGCACTTTGGTGATGCGCCGAATATGTAATTGACCATTTTCCTATGCATCTTCATAAGGATTTCTCTTTTATAGCATTAGGTGATGACTCTTCATTCCACCAATTCAATTTGGTGATTCACCAAAGTATCCATAACATCGCTTTCTTATTAGGATTTTGGGGCTTTGAGTGCTGCAACTTTAGGCAATCTCCTGTATAATTTGGCGATGCACCAAACATGTTTTGTGATATTGATTCTGGTTGCATTTTTGACTTAAACTGGAACCTTGGTTGTTGCAATGATATATGGTCTCTTTAAGTTTTTGGTGGATCACCAGGTGTGTTGGCGATATCGCTTTTCTCTACCTTTTTCCTCTTTTGCTCCCTTACCAAGATTTTGCAAAATATTATCAATTTGTGCACTTTTAATCTCACTTCTTGATATAGCACATACATATTTGTTAGAAGTTGAAAATAATAGCACACTAAGGGTAATGTTTTTTGCAAGCTAACTCCAAAATAGTATGAGATATGGATTCATCAGCTACATGTTTCTTATGCATATATTAATTGTAGAACCCACATGATTAATTTTTTCAATTCCCAAATAAGCTAGTTGTAGAGTTAAAGTATAGTGATTCAGTGTTTAAAGGTCAATTTATATCGTGCCTAAAAGCTCTATAAAATATTTCTAAAGGTGGTTTTGTCATCTTGTATGATTTAAGGGTACAAATTTTGAAGCCCCTACTATTGAGTTTGTTTCCATGGTAATGAATTTCTCAATATCTTTCCCAATGAATTGCCTAATATTTCTCCTAAAAGGAAGATTGATTTTAGTATAGATCTTCTTCTCGATACCTGACTATCTTAATTTCTCCTTGCCATATTGCCTTGAAAGAACTTAAGGAGTTAAAGGAGTAATTGAAGAACATGTTAGATAAGGGTTTCATAGGCCAAGCATTTCACCATTGGGTGCTCCTATGTTATTTCTTAGATAGAAGATGGGGTTGCTTCAAATGTGTATAGATTATTGGCAATTGAATAAGATTACCATAAAGAACAAGTAAACCTTTCCAAGTATAGATGATTTATTTGATCAACTCCAAGGTGTAGGTTATGCCTCCAAAATTGATCTCCTATACTAGTTATCACCAATTGAGGGTGAGGGAGTGTGACATTCTTAAGATGGTATTTCAAATATAGTATGGTCATTTTGAATTTTTGGTTATGTTATTTGTATTGACTAATGCTCTCACTATCTTCATGAACTTGATGTATCAGGTTTTCAAACAATATTTGAACATGTTTGTTATGGTGTTTATTAATGACATATTGATGTACTCCCAAAGTGAAGAAGAGCATATGAATTACTTGAAAATTGAATTGCAAACCTTGAGGGATGTTGCTCAAGTTGACTACTCAGAGGAAGCAAGGGTAATAGTCATCAGCATAATAACTCAACTGAGAGATTGGGGTCGAATCCTATAGGAAATCGCAGTTCACAAATAGAAGTGGTACGGTGGACTAAGTAATTATAGATTCAGGGAGGGGGGAGGGGATTGAAATTATTTTAAGAAAGAATCAAACTACATGATATCTAATTAACAAGTTAATCATCAAATTAGGGAAGATGTTGTGGATGTGAAAATATGGGAATTGATCTACCAGTTGGATCTAAATATTTGACTCACTAAGTTGATAATAAGTGAATACGTGACGTGCTGTCAAAATACAACACATTTGATGCTTAAAACTAGGAATTATTTGTGTTCTTAAACCGATGTTAGCAAATTTGATGTGTTTTTATGTTTGTTTTGTAGGATCGCAGAGTTGGCACAATTCTTGGGCTAAGTGTGTAGAACTTGCTGAAGTAGAGGTATCAAGAGACCTTTTAAAGGCCGTGTGTCTGGTTTCATGTAAAATTCCAGTGAAGGGTGATTTTCTCATGTTAAGTGTATGAACATTCAGACAAGCCGTAGAAATTTATATGAGTCGTAGACTTGGTGCCATGCCCTGAGGATCAGAAAGTGGGGAGTTGCTGAAAATATATCAGATGAAACCCCCTACGGGCCATAAAACATTATATAGGCCATAGAAAGGTATTGTAAAAGTCAGCCCCATATTGGAAGAACCAATCCACGAAAGCCCTACTATGAGTCGTAAAACATTATTTGGCCCGTAGAAGCTCCCGTAGAGTCATGCAATCTAGTTATCCTATTTCATGTTTGTTTTATATTTTAAACACTATAAATAGGTCTTTTTAGGTTATTTTTCACAAGGAATGACATAGAATAGTAGCGAATAGTAGAGAGCTTGAGAGAAACACTTGTTCAACTTTATTTGTCTTTTGATTCAATCTCATGATTCTTGGTGAAGAGTTTGGATTTCTTGTGCCTAATTCTCTTATGTAAGTGCTCAATAATGTTATTCAAATTCATAAGTCTTGCATTTACACTTATCACAAGTACCTATATCCATAACTATTGTTATGAGAACTATGAAAAACTAACAAGGTAAAATTAGATAATTTATAATTCTTAAAAGGTGTGCATACATGTATTAATTAATTATCTTCGTATTGAATACTTTTTAACGATGGCCAATGTTAGAAATCACCTAGTGTTACTAACTGGGTCAAGGTAGTAATGAATAGGAAAAGAGATTAATTAACAAGATTCGATTGATGTTTCCCATCTAATCAACCAAACTGGGCCAATAGGAGATTGTACAAAAATAATAGGTAAGGGTTAGTAATGTCACATTGTAGGGATGGATAAAATCACGTATTGAAATTCACCTCTCACCTGGGCCAATGGGTTTGGTGAAGTTAACTTACTGTTCTACATGTTACACATTAGAAAATAATTTGATTATCTGGTAATACTGAGTTAGGGAATCAAGGGCAACACAATATCCTTATTACTCTTCATACTGATTTAACACTTGTCTTAGTTTAGGATTACTTTTTATAGTTATTATAATGTCCCCATTTACGGAGATAAGTAAGTTAATCAACCCAAATTACCTTGATTTCTTCTAAGTTTACCATATTCCCTGTGGGCTCGACCCTAACCTCGGTTAGGTTATATATCTTGAAAATAACTGCTTTAGCCTAAAAATAGAGGTGTACCTTAGGTGATATCAAGATTTTGGCGTTGTCGCTACGGAATATGACAAAACTTCTTTAATTTAAGTAGTTTGGGGAATTAATCCTTATTTCTATTATTTTATAGTTTTTGTTATTTTTGTTCTATTTCAGGGCGCAGGTATAGTGTATGCCCAATACACAAACTCATCGCATTCCCTTGACACCATTTGACCCAGAGACCCAGAGAAGACTAAGAAGGATGACCCAAAATAATTCCAAGAATGTGATGAATGCAGCTCTGAACCAAAATGAGAATGAGAATGTGAATAATGACACCAACCTCCTCTTCAGGACATTGATCCATAACTGAGAATGTGAATAATGACACCTACCTCCTTTTGAGGACATTGATCCATAACTACAGGACTTCAATGCCAAAGCTTATCAATGGAACCAATATCAGCTAAACCTTATGGCTATGGATGTTATGGTAGCCATTTTGTTAGTGCCACAATTGGATGGCACAAAGTATGTGGTTTGTCACGACCCAAGCCTAGGTCCTAGACGTGACATGGTGCAAGGGGAACCTGAAGGGACCTGAAGCAAGCCTCATAAAGCATCATTACATATCCTTGGTCGCAGAAGCAATAAATCAAGCATTAAAGATAAAAGAATGGGGAAAACTAGGGCTAAGGGAGAAACTTGCACAATATCATGGTCAAAATTCAAGAGTGAAACTCATATCATAGATACATAACATGTCCAACAAACACCTCTAATACATAGTGTATGTAGGATGCAATGCAATAATAGATAGGCATCATAATCAAAATACATAATGTTAAGCAATAGGCATAATATAACAATATGACATGTATGATCAATACTTAAGTAAATCATACTTATGTAACTCATGCTCATATAAGATATCATTTGTGAAGAATAGAACAACTAGATTTCAAAAGTATGAACCCCATTGGTCGGTTGATGATGATCTCACCCCATCACCCTGGTCGCGAAGTACAAACCCCTCACATGGTTAGATGAGTACAAACCCCTACCTCAATTGATAAGTACAAACCTCCACCTCGGCTGATGAGTACAAACCCCCACCTTGGTTGATGAGTACAAACCCCTACCTTGGTTGATGAGTACAAATCCCCACCTCGATTATCCGGGTCCTTAGTCCCCTCTGATTGGGCATGGTCTAATTCAACACTTTATATAGAATATATCATATACATAAGCCCATTTCATTATGATATAGTCATTCATATCATATCTCATACTTTGGATATTCAACTTCACAAGAAACCCTAACCAGACATTTTATCAAACACTTGGGGGGTGAAATGGGGGTAAAAGACCATGCAATTTAGAGATGAAATAATGTAAGAAAATCTGTTATAAAACCATCAATCAATACCTTGCAACATTATAAGACATTCACATCCAAACCCCTCATCAAAATCCAACATTAGATCCAAGATTTAGAGCTCCAAACATGCTAAAACAACCATACTTTCATGAACTCAAATCACTGTGCAGTAAATCTCTTAATATACAAGACCCATATGTAAATTTAATTTAAATCATATAAATTGAGTAAATAGGAGGTTAGGGCACCATGGGTGGAAGAACCCAATGGGTAAAACCTACATACCTTAGCTTAGAGATGAACTTGGTAAAGATTGGAGATAGAGACTTGAAGCTTGAAAAAGGACCTTGAAGGAAAACCTTAGCTTAGGATAAGGGTTTTGAGACTTGAATATTTGAGTGAAAATAGGCTAAATGTTTTTGGGAGTATTGGGAAATATTTGGGATGATATGAGGGTGAAATAAGGCTATATACAGGTAAAAATACATTTGGGAAAACTTAGGCCCAAGATCCCAAACCCTTGGACCAAGATAAAATCCACTACCAGCGAAAAACACAGGTCTACAATGCGAATATGTCGTGGAGGCCAAATTAACACATGTCTGTGGCAGCTATGCGTCACGGTGTTTTTGCAGACTGTCTCTAGAAATTTAAATTTTGGAAATTTAAAATTGTGATTCAATTGCTCTATAATCGGGGTTAGACCCTTTTTCCCCTAATTTTTACCCCCTAAACAAGAATATGAAGTCAGATTTTTGAAATAGCAAACAAATTTTGAGATATATGGAATTTAAAATTTTTGGGTATTCGGAGGCATGATTTTGGGCACTTTTTAGGGTGTTTCATGGTTTCTAGTAGGTTGCTTTAGATACTGTAGAATCATGGATTGTTCGTAGGCCTACTATCAGAGGATCTGCATAGTCATCTAAAAAACATTGTGTTTATCTATAAGAGTGTAATGGGAAGATACTGTGGAACTTCATATCTTCTTATCATCTCTGATAGGAAATGCAATGCTACGGCTATCCAAGCTCTCACAAAATTCAATCACCAGTTGGGTTGAGTTGCAGAAGGCCTTTTTGGGGAGATACTTTCTGAGATCAAAGAAGCTCAAGTTGAAAGATTAGATAACAACTTTGAGAAACTTCCTAGTGATTAAGTCAGTACTATATGGGAGTGATTCACAAAGTGCTTGAGGAGTGTCCTAGACCACAAAATCCTTGGTGGAGATCTTCTACCATCCCCTGGATGAGAATATCTAAGCATGTGCTTATACTATCACGGGGGCATATTTTTAGATCAACCAGTTGAAAGGATAGCTGAGAAGTTGGAAAAGGTGGTCATAATGAATTGTACATGGGGCAAAGAGAAAGGTCATCCACCAAAAGATTGTGCGCTGTCTGTATTGGTTCGGAGTAAGATAAAATAAATGATAAGTTAATGCAAGAGCTTACTTGGATTTTTACTGGTATAGAGGTGATGATGAAGTAGAATTAGGAATGAGTTAAGGCAGTTGTTTATCAACTTCCATAAGCACCCATGCACAAGGATCCCCACTATGAGGAGGACACTTACTTTATTTCTGATCAGATTGGGGGTTTCCGAACCAATACCTAAGGGTCCAATTAGGACTATTGGCAACAAGGTCAAAGAAACCAAGGTCAGAACTATAATAGAGATGGCATATTCAGAAATAGTCATGGAGGTTAATATAACAGGAATAGGGGCCTAGATAGAGATGCAGATTTGGGTCACAGCGATGGCCTTATTTGCTACCATACAATCGTGATACTGGTGCTAGTAGTTATAGAGTCATGGAGATGTTTGACCATCTATTGAAGAAGGTTTACACACAGGATAAGACCTTGAGAGGGATGAAATCTGACATCTCTAGCATTAATCAAAAGATCAAGTCTCATTCTGTTGCTATCAAACAGCTGGAGCAACAGTTTGGTTAAGTATTAACTCAACTAGACCAGTGTCAGAGAAGTACACTACCTAGCAAAATAGTTTAGAACCCAAAGAATGAAGGACAGTGTATGGTGGTTACTACTCACGGCTGCAAGAGTAATATTAATCCTCCTATGTCGGTAGATGATGATGATGTTCGCGAGAAGACAGTTGAGCTCAAAGATTCAGATATCTAAGATGATCATGTCAAGGATGGGGTGAGTGATGCTATAGAGGTGCCATAGTGGCTAAAGCCCATTCCTAGACCTCCCCCTTCCTTCCCTTAAAGAATCAAAAGAAGGAGAAGGAGAGAAAGTTCAATCACTTTCTCTCTATGCTGAAATAACTCTCCATCAACATCCCTCTCATTGAGGCATTGGCGAAGATGCTAGGGTATTCCAAACTTATAAAGGACCTGGTTACGAAGAAGTACAATATGCATCAGGAGCTCTTATAAGAGCTTTAACATTGCAGTACAATTGCTACAAAGTTCTTGGTACAAAAGTGAGAAGATTCCAATGCTTTTACCATACCTTACACTATTGGAGATGTGGAGTTCGCAAGGACATTGTGTGATCTCAGTACCAGCATAAATCTAATGCCCATTGCGGTCTTCAAGAGGTTAGGATTAGGAGCCCCTACTCCAACGAGCATGCAGTTGTTGATGGCTGATTGCATGGTGAAAAAACCTATGGAGATACTTTATGATATACTCGTAAAAGTTGAGAAAATTCATATTCCTCATAGACTTTGGGATCCTAGATTGAGATGCTGACTTTGAAGTCCCAATAATCTTGGGAAAACCCTTTCTAGCCTCTGGTTGAGCACTAGTAGATATAGAACTGGCTGTCATAACCCAAACTAGGGCCTAGACGTGACACGACGAATGGGAAAACTGAGGAAACCCCAAATAATCCTTTTAGCATATTATACACACATCCTTGGTTGCAGAAAAAAACAAGAGAAAACATAAACAAGGGAAATTGGGACAAAGGGAGAGAGTTTAGTATTTAAATAACATAGATGAGTGAAAACTCAAGCATAATACATAACTTATCCAACAATACCTCTAAACAGAGAACATAGCGGAGGCCAATACAAGCAACCGGGATAACCCTCATAATCATAAGTTTCCAACATAAGAATAGTCAATACATAGCATAAGTCCAGAGAATTATGTCCTCAGAATTGAGGAATTACCAACTTCCTTGAATAGATATTACTAGCCAACCGGACCAGGATGATGATCAAGTGGAGCTCCGGTCCTTACATGGTAACATCATGTAGGCATAAAGTATGAGTTAGTATGTTGGAATGTACTAAATATGTAGGATGCAATACAACAAGAGATAGGTAACATAGTCAAAATGCTTAATGATAAGTAATAGATAGCATAATAGCAATATAGCATGTATGATTAATGCTAAAGTAAATCATGCTTTGCAAATCATTCAATTTGTATTAGGAAAATTCCACAAGTGTGGGAAGAGACCTCAACCGACATAGGATAAGAGCAAGCTAGCTACAACTTGGAATCTCGATATTTACCCCTCATGGGTAAAGAAGTGGTCTACTTTCCAAAGTAAACCATACTTCATCTTATAGGAGCTCGTCCCATTTCAGAGAAGTAACCTTCTTTATAGGAGCCCATTCCATTTCGGAAAGGATTTCATGAGTAATTTTGCCTTACGAGCCCATCATATTTAAGGAAGAACTTCAAGAGAAAGTGTACTAAATGCATCCGCTATTATAGCAAGGGTATAACATAGTCCTATGGTGGCACATAGTTCAAGGAAAGAGAGCAAACCCTCCATCTATCGATGGTAAGTCTAATCCCATGGAATTCTTATAATAATCATACTTTAATAACTTATAAGAAATATAGAATCATGAAACGAGTAGCTATTAAAATCCTTGACCTCTAATGGTGAACCTAACTTCAAAACATAAGAATAGATCATCTTCAAACATTACCCTTGCATTAACATCAAAAGGCTTACAAGAGGTATAAACTTTGAAAAAGGGCTTAGCTTCATACTTGCATAATAATAGATAATTTCATGAATTCATAACATACTTGATAGCCCATATTCATCATGAAGTCACTTAACTTGTAAAACATGTACATATCTTGAGAATTCTTAACTTGATATTTCATCAAACACTTGGTGGGAACATATCAGGACATGCTCAAATCATGCAAAATACAAGAGTAGAGATCATGAAATAGTGAAAATAATGCATCTTAAAATTATGTAAATCAGTCCACCAACATTATGGTAAAATCCAATCATGGATAACTTGTAAATCATATCAAAAATTCATAATAGTTCATAGGTTTCAAGCTTGATACATGTATAGTCTCAATAGACAAAGATATAAGCTCGAAATAGATATTTATGCATAATCAACAATATTTGACAAAATCCCAACATATTTTTTTCTTAAATTCTTATTGGGGTTTGGTAGAGGCTCTTGGTAGAATTTGAGAGTGTATTCCAATGGGAAGGAGTGAATTTGATCATTAGTAGTAGGGTTTATGTATTTAGGAAGTGTTAAGATAGCATAGAAATTCCCAAAAGACCAATAAAAATAACTAAATTTACAAAATGCCACTAATAAAATGGAATTTGGCAAAAACCTGTATATACCCCTACGTAGACTAGTTCTACGAAAACGGGCATAACGTCTTCATTCGAACTCTAAATATGGTGAAACCAAGTGCATTAGAAAGATAATTAAAAGAGATTTAATTTGGTAGTAGCAGGCCACCTAGTTTGTTCTGTGATAAGATATGCCCCTATAAAGTTGACCCTCCTACTGGTACTTGTGCAAAACTTAGCCAATGGAAATTCCTTTGCACTTGGCTTGATGTAGGGGACCCATGATGGTCATCAATGGCATGAATAATCTTGAATTAGATTTGAATGTGAGCTTGATGCTTCAATGAATTTCTTGAGATCCGGATGAGTTTGGGATACTTGAATTTGGGTGAAATATTTCGTTAAATGTTAGAGAGGGTTTTGGGGAATGACTTGAATGATATAAGATTGAAAATGACTAAGTATAGGTGTTTTTATGCATGGCGAGATTTAGGCCCAAGACCTAAAGGCCTTTGACCGAAATAAGAAAACTGGCCAAAAATTACACACGCCAGGGGCGTGCTTGGTCATTGCAAGTTGCAAACTTTGAAATTTCTAATTTTGCTACAGTTGCCCTAAAATCAGGGTTAGACCTATCTCCTACTCAATTTTCCCCTGAACAAGAATATGAAGTTAAATTTTCGATATCACATATAAATTTTGAGATATATGAAAATTACCATTATGGGCATTTTCGAGGTATATTTTCGAGCACTTTTTTTGGGGTCGTTTCAATATCTTCCCCTTGGGAAAATTCATCCCTGAATATCAAAGAAACGTACATAAGAAGAGTAATCATGGAGAAATCAGCCCCAACAAGAATGCAACAATACATTTAAAACATAATTTTCAAAATCTCAACATAAGTGTCAAAATCATCATGAACTTGTCAACATAATCATGAATGCATGCAAATGACATAGGTCTGAACCATAAGATTTGAAATCATAAAAAGGACTTGATTTGTTATCATAGCTTGAATAGAGTAAAAGAAGTACAGATATTATTTTTCCATGCCCCCTCTGGCTCCTGAAGAGACACTTTCAACTTGACAATACTTCCAAAGGGCCTTGACGAATACTATATCCTTATTAATCAACTCTTCCACTCTTCCATTCAATACCTCCACCAAGACCTTCTCGTAAGCCAACTTATCCTCCACAACACCCACAACCTCAAGGAGTTCTATAGCACTAGATTCACCAACAAATCCCCTCAACCTAGAAGCATGAAGAACCAGACGAACCATATCCATATCCATAGGCAATTCCCATTCGCAAGAAACCTCACCAATCCTACTCAATACTCTATAAGGACTCATAAATAATAAACTCAACTCCATTTTTGGCTAAACCAGACCACACCACTTCATGGGTGGGACTTCAAAGTGAACCCAATCATCAACACAAGCACACATAGCCTACCTTAGTATCTAATGACACCATCTCCCCCTTGGGAGAAAACCCCCACTTTATCATCTCTCACCAGAGTCTTTAACTCTAACTAGGTGGGGTCAAGATCTTGCTTTGGTTTTCACCTCATCAACCATGAGGGATCTATAACCATTAGCCACCACTACACCACTATAGTCAACATCTTCCAACCTAACTCCCAATCTAGCCAACTAATCAACCTCTCTAGTCACCTCTTTGCCACCATCAACACATGTTAGGCTACCCATAGTTACCCTTCTCAAAGCATCTGCCATAATATTAGCCTTACTGGATAATAATGTACACTCATATCATAATCTTTAAGGAGCTCTAACCACCTTCTCGTTACCCACGATTCACACTTGTCATATTTAGCAAACAACCTCTCATTCTCCAAGACTTATAACACTACCCCTAAATGATTTACAAATTCTAAATAAGTCAATGCGCCATCACTAGAGACCACCACAATCATGCCGAGGTAGGGTTTTAAGACCCTATTCATGAAACCTGTAAACATAGCTGGTGCATTAGTCAACCAACCAATCCCACTGGGACTCAAAATGCTCACTCCTAGTCTGAAAAGGCACTTGGGGATATTACCTACCCTTATCCTCACTTGGGGACAAAATTCAAGCTGAAGATCAATCTTAGCAAAGTGACTAGTCCATTGTAGTTGACCAAATAGAATGTCTATCCTTAACCATCATATTATAACCTTCTGGGTTCTACACTCATTGGAAGCATGATATGCACGTAGACAAACCACCCCAAGACCTCTAACCTATCAAGATAAGATCAACTAATATCACAAGACAAGGCTCTAGCAATAAGAACATGGGACAACCCTTATAGACCTTTCTTGCAACAATGGACTCACATGACTATTCGGGACACTCTTGAATCTTACTAGCAACAAACAAGTAATGAAAGAAATAGTAAACCCTGAAACTATCAAAGCATGCACATCAAATCAAAAAACTTTAACATACCGGTAATAATATTGGGTGCCTCCTCCCCTCCTTGCCTCCCTTGCAAGGCATAAAACCTATTTTGCCTTGGAACACCCCCTTAGCCTTGAGGGCAACTATCTCTACCTTCGGTTTGAGCATGAGGATAATCAATAACCCTGTGACCCATTTCACCATATCCTAAACAAGCACTAGAGTTCCTCCAACACGAACCACTATGGTTCTTCTGACACGTAGGGCACTTGGGCTTGGGCCCTCCACCATTACCACCTTGGTGTCTTGGATTATCATTAGCAAAACTTCCATTAAGAGTATTGGAAGACCCTTGGCCTTGATAAAACTAGCCACCCTTGGTACTTTGGAACTTACCATCAAAACGGGCCCTTTTGGCCTCACTACTCCTTCTCTTCCTCAACTTTTCCCCTTCTAATTACAGAACACAAGTCATTAAGTAGGACAAATCCATGTCTAATCAATATAGTGGCTCAACACTCCTTGTTCACCAAATCAGATATACCCATCACAAATATGTTCATTCTAGACCTTGGGTCGACAACCATTGTGGAGCATATTTTGAGAGTTGGTTGAACTTGAGGGCATACTCGTACACACTCATAGATCCTTGTTTCAACTTCATGAATTCCATCATTTTGTCTTCTCTAAGCTCAAGAGGGAAAAACAAGTTGAGAAATGCTACCTTAAACTCCTCCCATAAAATCACATTGTTGTTCCCCTTCTCCTCCTTCCATTGAGTATACCATATTTGAGCCACCCCCTTGAGTTGGTAAGTCGCCAACTCCACCTTCTCCTCCGTCCTCACACCCATGGTAGCTAACACTTTGTATACCTCATTAATAAATTCTTGAGGGCGCACATCCACTTTAGACCCATAGAACTCCGATGGGTTCATCCTCATAAAGTCCCTCACCCGTGATGCCAGAGTAGGAGCATAAGGGGCTTGGGCTCCTTGGTTGGCTTGGTTAGCCACAATTTGAGCTAGCAATGTAAGAGCATTCTGGAGCTCTCTATGAGCCAGTTGTTCCTCGGATGTGCAGGCTCTCCTCCCTTTTATTTTAGACATGATCTAGCATAGCAAGAACAACTGTTATAGGGAAAACCTTACCTTAACTTCTATGGTAAAACATAGGGTAAGAAGAGGGGAAATATTTCTTAAAATGCCTCATAGCCTCTTATTCATAGTTGTGGTATGCCTCAAAACTATAAATGAGACTCTAATTGATGCGGTGTATTGGACTCTGAGGACCATTAACAACCAAGTTCTCTGATACCATGTTTGTCATGACTGAAACTAGGGCCTAGATATGACACCGTGAATGGGGAACCCGAAGGAACCCCAAACAAGCTCTTAGAATTTCATACACACATCCTTGGACGCAGAAATAAGAATAAACAACAAGAGAAAACATAAACAAGGGAAATTAGGACTAAGGTAGAGAGTTTAGTACTTAAATAACATAGATGAGTCAAAACTCAAGTATAATACATAACTTGTCCAACAACACCTCTAGACATAAAACTTAGTAGGGGCCAAGACAAGCAACCTTCCTTACAAGAGCCCGTCTCATTTCGAAAAGGATTTCATGAGTAACTTTCCCTTATGGGATCCCATCCCATTTTGGGAAGAACTTCAAGAGAAAGTACACTAAATAGATCCATTATTATAACAAGGGTACAATATAGTCCTATGGTGGCACATAGGTCAAGGAAAGAGCAAACCCTCCATCCATCAGTGCTAAGTTTGATCCCGTAGATACTTATAATAGTTATGAGAACCATAGAATCATGATACGAGTAGCTCTTAAACATCCTTGATCTCCAATGGTGAGCCCAACTTCAAAACATAAGAATAAATCATCATCAAACATTACCCTCGCATTAACATCAAAAGGCTCAAAAGATGTATAATCTTTAAAAAGGGCTTAGCTTTATGCTTGCATAATCATAGATAATTTCATGAATTCATAACATACTTGATTGCCCATATTCATCATGAAGTCATTTGACTTGTAAAACATGTACATATCTTGAGAATTCTTAACTTGCATTTCATCAAACACTTGTGCGCACATATGAGGACATGTTCAAATCATAAAAAATGCAAGAGTATAGATCATGAAATAATGAAATCAATGGATCTTAAAATCATGTAAAAAAGCCCACCAACATCATGGTAAAATCCCATCATAGGTAACTTGAAAATCATATCAAAACTTAACAATAGTTCAATGATTTCATAGCTTGAATCATGCATAGTATCAATAGACAAAGATCACTTCATAGTATAAGCTCAAATAGATATTTATGCATAATCACTAATATTTGACAAAACCCCAACATATTTCATACTCATATTTTATAAAAATAGATACCAATTGGGAGAATTTGAGAGTGTATTCCAATTGGGAGGAGTAAATTTGTTCTTTAAGAGTAGGGTTTAGGTCTTTAGGAAGTGTTATGATAGCTTAGACATCCCCAAAAGACCAATAGAAATAACTAAATTTATGAAATACCATTAATGAAATGGAATTTGGCAAAAACCTGATCTACCCCTGCACAGATGAGTTCTAAAAAATGGGCATAACTTCTTTATTTGAACTCTAAATAGGTGACCAAGTGCATTCGAAAGCTGATTCGAAGAGATTTAATTTGGTATGTCGTAGGCCACCTAGTTCTTTATGTACTAAGAGATATGCCCCTTTAAAAGTGACCCTCCTATCGGTACTTGTACAAAACTTAGCCAACGAAAATTCCTTTGGACACAGCTTGATGCAGGGGATCCATGATGATTTTTAAAGATACGAATAAGCTTGACTTAGATTTGAATGAGATCTTGAAGCTTGAATGAATTTCTTGAGATCTGGAATGAGTTTAGGACACTCGAATTTGGGTAAAATATTTGGCTATATGTTAGAGAGGGTTTTGGGGAATGTGTTGAATGATATGGGATTGAAAATGAATAAGAATAGGTGTTTTTACACATGGAGAGACTTAAGCCCAAGAACCAAAGGCGTTGGACCGAAACAAGAAAATTGGCCAAAAATTACACAGCTCCGTGCCCCTGGCGTGTCACGCCTAGGGCGCACTTGGTCACTGGCATTAGCAAACTTTGAAATTTAAATTTTGCTACGATTGTTCTAAAATTAGAGTTAGACTCATTCCCCACTTAATTTTTCCCCCTAAACAAGAATATGAAGTAGGATTTTTGATATTATGTACAAATATTGATATATATGGAAATTACGATTATGGGTATTTCTAATGTACATTTTTAGGCTCATTTTTTTGGGTTCATTTCATTAGCCAACTCAGGTTTAGATTGAATGGTGAAGAAGTTGTCTTCAATATCCCTCAGTCAATAAAGAGGCTAGACGACCTGAAGAAAAATGTTTAGGCACTTGGTGAAGTTTGAGTAACCAAGTCGTCCAAGTCGTGCCGCGATAATAAATTAGGTGCTACTTCGGAGGCAACCCAAGATATTTGATATAATAGTTGTAGTGTACTTTATTTTTAGCTTTTGGACTTGTAGATAGTTTTATATTTTGCACTTTGGTTGTAATTGTGGACATTGGACTTGTTGCATATAGGGTAATAGTGTGTTCTATGAAGAATGTGTAGGTAAATGACTAAGTCAGCCATCCTTGGCTGAAACGGTATCAAGAAATGCATCTATGACTTTTTCTATGGGCCGTATGTAAAGCTACGACCCATACACATTCTTGTAGAACATTTCCAGTGAGCAAAAAGTTGGCCACTCTAGTCCATGAGCTAACTTTACGGCCCGTAGATAAAACTACAGGTTGTGAATGGGGCTCGTGGACCCCAGGTGAGTTTTCTATTTATTAGCTAACTATGGAGGTTCCTATGACCAACTCTTTGAGTTGTACCTTATTTTTTGACTCTAGTCTGGTCCGTGAAACCTAGTCCCCAAAGCTAGGGTTTGGGCATTCTACGAGACCATGATCTACGGGCCATAAATCTTCTATGGCCCATTAGTTTTGAACCGACCCGATCAACCTATAAATAGAGGGGTCAAATTATTTTGACCTCATTCTTCCCAAAATTACAAAGTATACCCTACCTCTTCCCAAGTCATTCCGACCAGTCATCACACTCATTGTTTGGTGAATTTTTTTATAGTGTTCGACATCACCTAGGGTTCCACCTCTTCGATTCCTCCTTAATTTTTACTTCTTGGTCATTCAATTTGGTAAGTTCTTGGACCTAAAAACTCTTTTAATTACAAAACTTTTTGTGATTAAGTTAAAATTGATTGATGGGTATGGTAATCAATGAATATGAATATGAATCAATATGTGCCATTGTTTATGCTTAAAATTGAATCATGAATAATATGTGTGTCAATGTTTGATTAAGTCAAAGTTAGAAAATTATGTTAATGGCCTTGTCTTTGAGTATGAATAATGTGTTTGAAAGCCACGTGGTTGCATATCATTTGAATTGAATTGACTATGTGCATGAAAGTTTGTTGTGTGATGGTATGTGTGTGTAATTTGATGCTAAATCATTCAAATGGGGTCGGTTGGCTTGGGAAAACATATAAAATGATATTTAACAATGTTTATGAAAAGATTTGCATGTGGGGTGTTGAGTGATTGATTAAAGTCATGTGGTGGTGGGGTATGTGTGTGGGTGTGTTGGTTCGATGCTGAAATTTTTATTAAACATGTCGTATGGGGTCCATGTTGATTGGCTTAGAAACTAAGTTTAATGGCTTAATTAATCTACGAGGGTCTTTTACGGCCCGTGGAAACTTTCACGAGCTATAGATTCTCCTCATATGAAATTTAGAAACTTGAAGTTTCTTAGAACCTATCAGACGAGACCTTTTAGGAGTCATAGAATATTTTATAACTCATAGACATGTCTCATAGATCCTAAACCATAAAAGTTTGAACGCCAAAACATTTCTCTGACTCAGTCTATGAATTGTAGATTTCTCTATGAGTCGTACCTGGTCTCATATAGGAAATCCCAATAAGCAAAATTTGAGAACACCATTTCTATAAGGGTGCTCTACGACTCGTAGTTTTTACTATGGCCCGTACAAGTGCCTTCATAGTCCCATCTGTGATTAAGTCTGATGTGATTCTGCTTTTTGTTTCTCGACTTGTGAGGCTAATTATGTTTGCCAAATTTCTATGTTTCAGGTACTATAGCACCTAAGCCAAGGGGCGATAAGATCCTAGCCATGTAGAGGAGGCTTAGGAATGAGAACTCAAGGGAGCGGGATGCCACCAAGGCTAGTGGATCACTTGAGGAGCTCAGCATCCGACCTGACCTAGATGTAGATAGACCACAAAGATGGGCTGCTACCAGACTTGGGTAGGCCTAGGCCTTTGTTATTCGCACTCGCCAGTCTTATGAGGAAGGAAACAACAGTAGCACTTCCATTCAGATGACTTAGTCAGGAGAGAAATCAAAGTCAGAGTCAGCATTTGGTGAAGAGTCAGAGACAGATTCCGCTGTCACATCACCTTATGCATCACCATCATAACCAGATGCTTTATCCAACTGGTGGTGCATTGAGGGCATGAGAGACATCTACAAAGAGGTGTATGCAGAGGGATAAATAGGGCAAACTAGCTCGCTCTATTTTTGAGGAGCCTCGGATCATCACCTTCGGACTAGACAGTGTCCCCGGTCTCTAGGACAACTACCAGTAGATATGGGTTGTAGTGACTGGCAAAAGCACTAGGGAAGTAATCCTCCACCATAGTTCGAGAGTTCTATGCATCCTACGCTGCTATCAAAATAAATGATATTTGATGCCTAAAACAAGGGATTTTGTGAGTTCTTAATGCGACTTTTTATGAATTTTATGTGTTTTGTATCATTTCCAGTGAGCAAATGATATTTGATGCCTAAAACAAGGGATTTTGTGAGTTCTTAATGCGACTTTTTATGAATTTTATGTGTTTTGTATTGTTTTTGCAGAAAAGTGAAGTTGGCATGATTTTCGAAGAAAAGTTGCAGATTTTGCTAAATCATAGGACATACAAACTCTCCTATGAGTCGTAGCCCAAGCTACAAGTCGTAGGGTGTGTCGTAGCAAGACACAGAGACCAAAAACTCAAAAACCTGCTAAGTGGAGTACAACCCTATGAGGCCATTCTATGAGTCATAAGTCTTACTATGACTAGTATAGGTGGACTCATAGCAGGAATCAAAGAGCCAAAATGTTGGACCAAAAAATTAAATGTAACGACTATGAGAGAAACATACGAGTCGTAGCTCAAGCAATACTTCATACCTATGAGTCCTACTAGTTTAGTCCAAGATGCCAAAAGCCTGATATGAGACCCCAACTATGACTCGTAGGTCACCCTACGAGTCGTACCTGCAAGGTGCACCAGCTGCCAGCTGTCTTTTCTGTGTTATTTAAAGTGTTTATTTGTAAACACTATAAATAGAATTTAGTTCAATTTTTTGAGGAGATTCTAGATATTTAGAAGATAGAACTTTTCTTTGAATATTTCTCTTAAGAATATTTTAGGGTTTTAGATTAGTTTATCATTCTCTCTTGGAAAACCTATTTTGGGGATTGCAAATCTTGCTTTGTACTCATTGTTGATCAATCAAGCTTTTGGGTTTGCACCTTATGGTGCCTACACTCTTCAAGGTTTTTGGTAAAACTTTTATTTATGTCTTGTATTTATATTTTTGCTTATTTTTCCTTAGCCATGAGTAGCTACGCATCCATAACTTGGGGTTGTGGGAATCATAGGTAGTTGATTTGAAATAACCTACGTTTCTTGCATTTCTATAATTATGGTTTGCATGTATTGTCTATTTCCCTTCATTATGATTGTCATTTGGTGGTGGCCAACACCAAACCCCATCTACTATCACTAGCCTGACCAAGGTAGTGATGAATAGGAAAAGGAAAGTAGATGGCAGGATTCTATTGATGTGTCTTGTCTAATCAACCAAATTGATCAAGGGGAGGTTGACTGGACAATTGGTAATGGTTAGCTGGCACGCCATGGTGACCAACCAAGCACCATAGTGATATTCGACCTTCAACTTCAAAAGAGGGCAGGAAGAACCTAAGTTACCATCCTGCATGTGAATTTCCAATTGTAGTTATGTTACCTAGGGTAATCGATTCAACAAACCATGGTGAACACAATTCCCAAATTGTCCCTAAAATTGAGTGTTTCCTTGCATCATAATTTAGTGTTTATTTTTGAATGACAACACCCCCTCCAATTTAGAGGTTTTAGTTATTTATACTCGAAATGATTAGTAGTGAATTCTTGTAGTCAAGCCCCGTACTCCCTATAGATTCGACACTAATCTTCAATTAGGTTAATTGCTTACAGTGACTACTTTCTTATTAGAGTGTGAACATCATAAAATATTATAGTGTTATTGCTGGGGAATACAACTAGGTTTTTTATTGAATTCACTATTAATTAGTTCTAGTGTTGATTTATAGAATCTCTAGTATTTTACTTTTGTTTTTCTTTTTGTTGTTTGATTTTATTTGCAGGGTGTACTAGGTTATATGCCCAACACAAGGATCCAAGGCAATCACTTAGCTCCACTCGATTTAGAGATCCATCAACTACCAAGAAGAATGGCTCAAGTGAATAAGGATATCGAGGTTGAGAAGGATATGAATACGAATAAGGATATGGGAAGAGAGGAGAATCCATAACCAAGGGTTAACAAGCCACAGCTTAGGGACTTCAATAAAAATGCTTATGGATCGAATCAATATTGATTGAACCCTATGGCCATGGATGTTATTGATGCCATAGTACTGCCTCTTTTACCAGTAGATACTAAGTTTACTGTATCCAATGGATTGCTCTAAATACTCCAAAATCGTGGACTAGTCACAGGGCAACCTTCGGAGGATCCCCACCGTCATCTCCTTAACGTGGTGTTTGTTTGCAAGAGTGTCATGGGGACACAAAACCTTTCTCTTGATGCTATTGGTTTAAGAGTGTTTCTACTATCATTGACTGGCAATGCAGCTGTATGGTTGTCTGAGCTCCTTCGGGTACTATTACAAGTTAGGCTGAGCTTCAGAGAGTATTTATTGAAAGATATTTTCCAAGATCTAAGAAGTTGAAGCTCAAGGACCAAATCAACAACTTTGAGCAATTGTCAGGTGACTCTATTAGCATAATATGGGAAAGGCTTACTAAATGCTTCAGGATGGTCCCTGATCACAAGATTGTTGATGATGCCTTTGTTGAGATTTTCTATCAGGCACTTGATGTGAATAGTCAAGCTTGCGCTGACACAATCATGGGAGGCATCTTTTTTTACCAACGTTTTGCCTTGATAGCCGTAAGGATGGAGAAAGTGGTCAAAACAAATAGAGCATGAGACCAATGAGAGGAAGGTGCGATAAAACCTTCTTATGCGGTCAACATTAATAATGAGCAAGCAAAGGTAAATGAAGAGATCATGAAACAACTTGCTCAACTTCGCACAAGTATGGACTTGGTTTTAAAGCAAAACCAAGCAAGTGTCAAAGCAGTCACCCACCAACCTTCGAAGGCTCCTATCTATGATGATCCATTCTTTCATGAGGATGCATGTTTTGTAAGTAACCCTTAAAGAAGTCACTCACTAACCTCAGAAGGCTCCCATCTATTATGATATATTCTTTGATAAAGATGCATGTTTTGTAAGCAACCAAGCGGTGAGTTTCTAGAACAACCTCCAAGGATCCAATTCAGACTATTGGAGACAAGGGTCCGAGATTCAAGGT
>DF357534.1:87037-97407 GCA_000787875.1 Solanum virginianum
GAGACAAGGGTCCGAGATTCAAGGTCGAAACTTTAACCATGATGGGATGTATAGAGGCAACCGAGGCAGATACTATGAGAGAGAGAGAGTGTGTCAGATGCAAGGGAAAGAAGAAAGGGCTACAAGAATGGTCCTTATGTGTCACCTCACAACCGTGATGCCGGGTCAAGCAACTCCAGGGTTGAAGAGATGTTCGAAAAGTTGTTGAAGAGGGTCGACCACCAAGATGAGACTTTAAAGGGAATGAAAGCAGATATTTCAAGTATTAACCAAAAAATAGAGTCTCACTTGGTGGCGATTAAGTAACCTGAACAATAATTTGGACAAGTTTCTTCATAGTTGAACTAACACAAAAGGGCATATTACCAAGTAATATAATTTAAAATCCTAAAAATGAGGGCATCGCATGGAGATCATGACTCGAAGTGGAAAGAACATAGTATATCCCCTTATGCCGGTAATTATAGATGAAGTTGATGAGAAGGGTCTTGGTGGTGAAGTAGTGGTTGAGGGAGAAGATTCGAAGGTTGTTAGGGTGCAATAAGAAGAGCCAAGGGAACATGAGAAATGGAAATCAATTCCCAAACCCCCTCCTCCTTTCCCTCAAAGTCTTAAGAAAAAGGAAGAGGAGGGTAAATTCAAACACTTTCTCTTAATGTTGAAGCAACTCTCCATCAACATTCCCCTTCTAGAAGCCTTTGAGAAAATACCCGGGTATGCCAAGTATATGAAGGATTTGGTGACCATGAAATGCACTTTGAGATAAGAGTTCTAACAAAAACTCCAACAATGTAGTGCGATTATGACTAAATGCCTTGTGCAAAAATGAGAGGACCCCGGTGCATACCATTAGTGATGTTGAGTTTGCTAGAGCATTGTGTGACTTAGGAGCGAGCATAAATCTAATGCCTCTTGCTGAATTAAAAAATCTTGGCCTTGGTACTCCCATCCCAACAAGAATGAGACTACTTATGGTGGATTGAACCATTAAAAAGTTGGAAGGAATCCTTTTGGATGTGCTTAATAAAGTTGATAAATATATCTTTCCCATGAATTTTGTGATCCTTAACTGCGAAGTTGATTTTAAGGTGGCTATCATCTTAGGGAGACCATTTCTGGCTACAAGGAGAGCCCTAGTGGATATAGATTCGGGACAACTGCGGTTTAGGGTATGCAGAGGCCGTATTCGATATTCGCCAATCCACGAAGCACTCGAATAAGTTCAAGAGTGAGGTGTGGACCCTTGATAATAGTTGATAAAGGATGATGACAAAGTCAAGCCACGATGTTAAATAAGGAGCTTCTTGGGAGGTAAACCAAGCATTGTTGATAATTGTTGGCTTGTTTTAAGTATTTTTTGTTGACTGAGATTCTTAGTTAGAAGATGTGAGTGTGTTTTTAGTTGAAAGACATTGATGCAGTTGTACTATTTTGAAAATTGTTGTGTTTTGAGACTTGGTTTGCAGGTGGAAATCAAAGAGTTAAAAAAAGGTATAAAATGGCACTTAGAGTAGCCTCTACGAGCATGCCTATGAGTCATAGTCACCACTACGACTTATAGTTATGCCTCGTAGAGAGAATTAGAGAGTATAAGAAATTAGTACATACACTACGAGCCAACCTTACAATTCGTAGGGTGTTCTATGAGTCGTAAGAGGGGTTCGTAGTGACCACGTATTATTCCTGAATTTTTGCAAGTTTTGGGGCTGCTACGAGATTGGGACCTACAAGTCATAGGACACCCTACGACTCGTAGTCGGGGTTTCGTAGCCTCAATCTGTAGTTTTAAAAATCTGACTTAGTTTTTTTTAAAAGGGGGGTCAAAATAAAATTTGACACTAAAAATCCAAAATCAAAGCCATAAAGCGACAGAAAAACCAAGTCATTTTCTGGCCAAGATTCCGACAAGGACACTATTTCCTAGGGTTTCAGCTTATTTTTCCATTTATAGTACCTTGGTTCAATTCTTCCTCAATTTGGTAAGTTTTTTGGTTAATCTTAATGCACTATGGTGGTGAGTTATGGTATAGATGAATGTGTATATGTTTAAATTTTCAAGCACATTTGATGATATTTTGATATAGACTTAAAAAACCTAGGGTTGGTATGCCTTGAAGGATGTAGTGATGAATTAAACTTTGGGTGAAATTCTTGATTAGATGGTTGTGAGTATGTATATGCTTAATCCATTGAGTGTAGTGCCTATGTGTTTCCTAAGCATTGATTGAATTATTTTTAAAATTGAAATTTGGTTAGTGTGGGTGTGTTTCATAGGTCTTAACTTGGTGAACTAGATTGAAGTAGTTTGAATAGAGTGGATATAATGTCTTGTTGATATTGAGAGTAAGATTGGAAAGTATTTTATTTTCGGTTTGCTTGATGTACTTTTAAAATGATCTTGATTCTTAGCGATAATGGTGGTATTAACTTTCTATTGTCATTATGGGATTGCTTAGGTGCCAAATATTTTGTATTGCTCTTATGTGCCAAAGTAATTTGAATAGTGTGTTTGGTTTGTGCTTGTTGTGGGAAAATGCTAGGCACCACTGGTGCCTTCTGTGTCCTTCTACGAGGCACTCCTACAACTCGTAGGTTCCCCTACGAGTCATAAGAGTCCCTCATAGCAAGCATCAGTCACCTGTGATTTCTACATAGTTCACATACGAGATCCATATACGACTCGTAACACCTGTTATGACTCATAGGGAAGATCACATAAACCTAACTCAGTTTTTAAAATGTCTCTGAAATTTGGTACAAGGCAAGACTATGACTCGTTGGTTCACCTATAAGTCATAATTGTCTCTCGTATCTGAGGTTAGACTGCATTTTTGTAAGTCATTTTATTATTATAAGGCAGTATATGACTCATAGGCCATCCTACGAGTCTTAACTATATTAGTACCTGTAGACCTGCAATTGTTTCAGTGATCTTTCTTCTACTTTATTTTTGTTTCTATGCTTTTGTGTTTACATTTCTTATTCTTTGTTTTGTGATTTATTAGATCAAACATCTTGAAACTTATATGTTGCTATGTGGTTGGCTTGCAGATAAAATGCCTCCAAAGGACAAAGATGCTATTCAAACTTTCCAATGGAGGTTGATTAATGAATACTCCAAAACTAAGTATTTAGAGGGCTCTTTGGAAGTCCACAGAGTCAGGATAGATCCTGAAGCCAATAGACCTCAGACTCGAGCTCTTCCAGTACAGACCCTCATGGAAGTTAGTATTTCCTCCTAGTATGAAGGGGAGGACCAGCAGGGTAATGAGAACGGGTCGGATAGCAGCCTACCACAGATGATCCCTACATATTCAGAGTCTGAATTGGAGTCTAAAAGCACTTCCCAGACCCAGCAGGAAGAAGTCCAGTCTCAACCCCTCACCGACAGCATATGGTGTGTCCCAAAGAGGAAGGAAATATGTGATAAGGGTTTAGAGCCCAAGGGATAAGGCAAATCAATGCGACAATTTCACTAAGAGTCGAGACTGAATTACTCGAGGTTAGATAAAGTGCCTAGGTTGGATGCAAAGTTAGAAAGACATAGGCTTCGAAGGACCAACCAGTAGTTGGGCATGTACACCCCCTTCGTAGTCTGTGAATTCTATGTTGTATATCTTGCTACACCCCCAGGCCATGTTTTGGTGGTCCATTATCCGTTGGCATATCCAGCTCACTTTCACGGATAATGTTATCGTGGGCTGTGTTATTAGCAGCATCATAGCTGGTTGTGAGATAGACTGGGCCTGACTCTTCTCAGAGCAGATCTATAAGGCAGCTGTTTAGATGATCACCTCACTGCTATTTCCTATTTTGATTCATCGGTTATGCAGTGTAGCGGGTATTCCTATTAACCCCCACTGGGACCAGCACATAGAGGCTACACGCACCATGGATCCCAGCCTAATAAAGGCTGATGAGAACCCAATGGCCTTACCACGAGCATCTCCTCCTATTTCAGAGTTATTCCTAGCAGAGCCTCCAACTAAAATTGTACCTTCAGTTGCTACCAGTACTACTTCAGCTGCTATAGAGCCTATACCAGTTGTGGAGATTGAGTCGACACCATCCTCCAGTACCCCAGCACCAGCTATATTGCAGGTTGATTCTCTTACTTATGTTATTACTTTTCAGGCATTATTACGTAGGGTGGCTATGGCAGAGTCCAGACTTTAGGCTCTATCTGCACGGGTCAGACCTTGGGTTGATCAGACCATACGAGACTCCGAAGAGAGGATGAAGGCATTCGCCCGTGATCTAGTAGATGAGAGAGTTAGGGTGGTGGCTACCCGAGTAGATACCTTCGAAGTGAGAGTCCAGCGAGACTTGAGGGAGCTCGGCTTGCTAACATGAGCGTTGTGACTGAGGAGTTGGCCCAGTTTAAGGCTAATTTATTGCATATGTTGGCAGCTCGTGTTGCAGTCTTGGAGGTGGCACCGACTGGTGATGAGGCTTTCGATTCGCTAGTCGACCATCTGCACGTCTGTAGGAAGAGGCCCCTTGAACATGATAATGATCCAGAGCCAACTTAGAAGAGGCTGAGACTGGAGAAGGAGCCCATACCCAAGGAGGTGGTACAGGCGTTGTTATTGTAGGTGGCTATTCAGAGAGATCGGGAGTAGCACACCCTACATGGAGAGGGTAATTCAAGAATTGTTGAGGAGGAGTTGGTGCGCTAGGATGCCACAGACCAGCCAGAGATCGGTGCTTCATGCACCATGATATTTGACCATTTTTTATCCCAATTCTTACTTTTATTTATGGATATTTTATTCTCTTGTTAGACAATATTATTTTGATGTTGGTTTTTAAATGTTTTGTGTTGGATAATGTCTTTATTTTTGTTTTGGATGTTGGGTTTTAAATATTTGTTTTTAATGTATATATATCTAAGTCTATGTTTTTATTATATTCGTCTTAGTACCTATTTTTACTTTGAGGAAAAATATTCTATTTTGGTGGGGTGTGGGAAGTTATGGATTAGCGTGAAGTTTGAGTAGCCTCAAGTCCATAACTTATCCTATTTTTGATCTCAAGGTTTTCTTGCCATGATTCTTTTTCCTTATGGATGTTTACTTTTCTGTTGAACCGGCATGTTTAGGTAGTATAGATAATTTGTAAATTTATAGTAGTGTTATCTGTTGGCATATACATAGTCTTTAATTGCGTTTTACAATTTTGATGAAAAAATAGGTACCTTCAAAATTTTTGAGATTGTGGTTGTTGATGCATCCATACATTTTTGAGTATCTTGACAATGTTTGTTCTGATATTGTGAAGGTAAGTTGACACTGAAAGCATGACCTATGAGTCTATATTTGATTGTGGATGCAATGCCATATGTGTTGTGAGCTTAGTTTGCTGCAGTCATGCATCTTGTATGGACTCAGAACTTGCCTTAGTACTCTAAGATTGGTTTGGTAATTTGGTTGATATGAAAATGATCTTAGGCCTTTGTACTTTGAGTGAAACCACTTTATGTCTAAATAACCCACCAAATGAGTGAGAGAATTCGTCGTTCCAAATTTTTGAGCTTCTCATGTACTCATTTTTTTCTTGACACCTTGTTAGCTTAATCTTGATTGATGAAATACCTTGATATTAGCCCTGGTCTATCCTTGCACATGTTAACCTTAATTGAGGTTAAAAGCCCAAGTTGAGGGTGGCTACAAGTGGTGGCCCTGGTTTGAGGAGTAGATATTGTGTACCTCATCTCAGGCTAAAAGCCTAAGTTGAGGTGACCCTTATTGTGGTAAAGTAATAACAAGCAGGTGGTTAGTTGGGAAGTAAAGAAAGAAATGAAAAAGCATGAGCCGAGTAAAGAAAAAGAAAAGAAAAGTGCTTTGAATTGATAAAAAGTAGCAAGAATTGAGTTAAGAAATAAGGCACAACTAAAAATAGAAACAAAGCACTTGAGTAAAGTTCAAAACAGGAGAATAAGGGTGGATTTATTGGAAAGGGTTGGTTTATGAAAGTAAAAAATGTTAGTAAACATGGTTCAAGGTTAGCTTTTAGTCACTACTTGCCTAAAATGCCATACCAAAGCCCCCTAGATCTATGTTACAAGCCCATAAGTCCTAAAGTGATCCAAATCCACTTCATCAACAAGCCAGGAGATGAGTATATAAGCAAGCTTATGGTGTTAGTCCGTATGCATGAATTTCAATTGTGAGAGTGAGAATGCTTCCTTAGTCCCTAAATTCTATATGTTTTTTGAGTGAGTATGAGGGACTTCTTTCTAGTGAGGGCATTTGTACTACATGAGTAGCATATGACTATACCAGTGATTGTGGACGATTGATGCTCCTTAACTTGTCATAGTTGGATTGCCAGGTATCTCATTATGTTTTGCTTTTGCTTGGTGACCTTGCAATCCTGATTTAAAAATAGTAGTTGGGTACCTAAATCAAAGGAGTTGTTGTATATGCCAATAGTGTAGCAGCTATGTATTTCTCATTTTCTGTTTAGATGGAGTCGTCACTCTAGGACAAGCAATAATTATAAGTTGAGGGTGTTGATGTGCTATCAAAATACAACACATTTGATGCCTAAAATAAGGGATTTTGTGAGTTCTTAATGGGACTGTTTATGGCTTATATGTGTTTTGTGTTTTTTTTTTTTTGCAGAAAAGTGAGGTTGGCATGATTTTTGAAGAAAAGTTGTAGATTTTGTTGAATCATAGGACATACGAGCTCACCTACGAGTTATAACCCAAGCTACGAGTCGTAAGTTGTGTCGTAGAAAGAATCAAAGACAAAAAATTCATAAATCTGCTCAGTAAAGGTCACCACTACAAGGGGTCGTAGCCCAAGCTATGAGTCGTAGGGTGTGTCGTAGAAAGAAACAAAGACCATCTCATAAATCTGCTAAGTGGAGATCAACCCTATCAGGCCATCCTGCGAGTCATAAGTCTTACTACGACTCGTATATGTGGACTTGTAGCAGGAATCAAAGAGACAAAATGTTGGACCAAAAAACTAAAGGCCAAGACTACGAGTGGAACATACAAGTCATAGCTCAAGAAAAGACTCATACCAATGGGTCGTACCAGTTTAGTCCAAGAAGCCAAGATCCTGATACGAGACCCCGACTACAACTCGTAGGTCACCCTATGAGTCGTACCTGCAACGTGTACCAGTTGCCAATTATCTTTTTTAGAGTTTATTTGTAAACACTATAAATAGAATTTCGTTTGATTTTTATGAGGAGAAGATAGAACTTTCCTTTGAATATTCTCTCAAGAATATTTTAGGGTTTTAGAGTAGTTTATCATTCTCTCTTGGAAATCCTATTTTGGGGATTGCAAATCTTGCTTTGTACTCATTGTTGATCAATCAAGCTTTTGGGTTTGCAACTTGTGGTGCCTACACTCTTCAAGGTTTTTGGTGAAACATTCATTTATGCCTTGTATTTGCATTTTTGCTTGTTTTGCCTTAGCCATGAGTAGTTAAGCACCCACAACTTGGGGTTGTGGGAATCATGGGTAGTTGATTTGAAATAACCTACCAGTCAGGTTGAGGGTCGCCAGACTCAACCAGAGACCAACACTTTGGCACCCAAGTATGTTTTTTTTGACCCCTATGCTTAGCCTTCTTATATTTCTATAATTGGGGTTTGCATGTATTATCTATTTCCCTTTATTATGATTGTCGTTTGGTAGTGGCTAACACCAAACCCACCTGCTATCACTAGCCCAACCAAGGTAGTGATGAATAGTAAAAAGGAAGTAGATGACAAGGTTCGTTTGATGTGTTCTCATCTAATCAACCAAACTTGACCAAGGGGAGGTTACTGGGACAATCAGTAATGGTTAGTTGGCATGCCATGGTGGCTGACTAAGCTCCATGGTGAAATTCAACCTTCACCTTCAAAAGAAGGCTAGAAGAACCTAAGTTACCGTCCAGCATGCGAATTTTCAATTGTAGTTATGTTACTTAGGCTAATCGATTCAACAAACTATGGTGATCACAATTCCAAAGTTATCCCTAAAATTGAGTGTTTCCTTGTGTTGTAGTTTAGAGTTTTTTTAGTTAGTTTTTGAATCACAACCCCCCCATTTAGAGGTTTTAGTTACTTAAACTTGAAATTATTAGTAGTGGATTCTTGTAGTCAAGCACCGTATTCCCTGTGGATTCGACCCTAACCTTCGGTTAGGTTAATTGTTGACGGCGACTGCTTTCTTATTGGAGTTTGAACATCATCAGCTGCCATAGTACTTAGCACGGTTCCCAAGGGGAAGAAGTCCCTCGCTCAACTCAGGTTGACACACACTAGAGTGAGGGGCCATTAGGTGGACATTTCATAGAATACCATCCACCACATGTTATTCGGGCCTGAGTTCCCAGCCCCTAGATCCACAGTAGTGTATGACCGCAAGTCGGGACAGATCAGGGACAAGGCCCTAATAAAAGACTAGAGACGCAAAGCCGACATGGTGAGATGAGTGGCAGTACAGATTACTGTGTAGGGCTCGGACCTTGCATGGGTAGCCACTTATTCTAAGGCCATTGTGAAGGCCTTTTTAGTTTCTCCACTAAATTTTAGTAGGTTGTTATGAGGTCACGGATTTGGCAGACACTTGCACGTAACACCTTGATGTCGAATCATGTTATTCTTATTGCCAGCATCATGGCTAGCTATGAAATTGATTGGGCCAACCTCATCATAGAGCAAAATTCACGAGGCGATCTTGAAGAGGTCTACTCCATACCCTTTCTTTGCTTGATCTACAAACTCTATTTAGAGTTAGGGGTGGAGAGTCTGCATTACCTGGACTCATTAATTGAGGTCCAGTACACTATCGATACTAGCCTGATCAAGGCTGAGGACAATCTGTGGCACTTCAGCGAGCACCTAACCAACCAACTCAGATGCCCAAGATGTTCGCGACCAAGCCACCTTCTGAGAATCTAACCACCACCATTATTGCTGCTACTAATGAGAAGAGGCCCCCATAGACTGAGGAAGATATGGAAAAAAGGCCCACTACTACTACTCCTGTCCCATAGGCTATTTCTGCACAGACAACACCCCCCGATATAGTCTATATGTCAGCGACATCTATCCAGGCCATGGCAAGATGACTGGCCCACACTGAGTCCTAGTTAACTCAGTTAATTTAGCAGATCTGGCCTTGGGTACGCCAAGCTATTATAGAGTCCAAGGGATGTATGTAGGCATCCATGATCGCTAATATTAAGGACCAACTTACAACCATAGATGCCTACATAAATGCTTTTAAGTTATGGGTCTAGTAGAGCCTTAGCCTAGCATGACCAACATATATGACAACAGTACAGATGGAGATCTAGCACGGCACTAGTGGCATTCTTACAGACTGTGCCACTGGTGTCGGTGGTTGATTTGTTTGCTCTAAAGGAGCCATCACATACTTCCCTCGAGAAGTAGCCTCACATCCATGATGATCTAGATATAGTAAGGCTGTAGGCGGGATAATAGAGGAGCAGAGACTTGAGATTGCAATTATGTACTCCAGACAGGATGAGGAGGTATGGTAGGCTAGTGACCTTGAGAGTGTGAGGGGTGCTAGCCCTCTGGACATGCTTCCACCACTGATGAGGCTACCAGTCAGGTTGAGGGTCGCCAGACTCAACCAGAGACCAACACTTTGGCACCCAAGTATGTTTTTTTTGACCCCTATGCTTTATTTTGCATTTTTGGTGTGCATTGAGGATAGTACACCTCTTTTCTGATGAGGGTGTGGGTAGTTATAAGCTTTAGTGAATCTTAGGGGCTTTCTTGCATGTGTTCTTTTTCCCAATAGATATTTAATTTCTATTGAACCAGTATGTTTATGAAGTGTAGGTAGTATTGGTAGCATATAACACTAATATCTATGGTATATATGTGTTTTTGTGTGAAAAATGATACCCACCAAAATTTTGTTAGTTAGTCTAGATAGCAACCATACATGTTTGATTGACAACAATACTTGTTCTAAAAAGTAAGGATAAACTTGAGATGAAAAGCATGATCTGATAGTGTTTATTGATAGTGTAATCAGTGCCACGTGAGTATGACTTCCTTTGCTAAATTCATATATTGTATTACAATTTAAAACTTGTCTTGTTACTATGACTTGTACTGTAGGTTAGTTGGTTAGGAAAGGATCTTAGGTCATTGTTCATAATAGTCTACTTAGCCTAAATGACCAACCAAATGTGTGAAATATCCCTTGATCTTAATGTTTGAACCTTACATGTACCTTTTCTTTGTAAAAACCTAAGTCACCTAGCCTTATTATATGTAAATTCTTGAAATTGGCCCTAGTTCTTCCTTGGACATTATGCACCTTTACTAAGGCAAAAAGTCTAAGTTGAGGGTGGCTACCAAAAGTGGCCATGGTTCCT
>DF357534.1:102027-113372 GCA_000787875.1 Solanum virginianum
ATCGATTCTGATCGCACTCCTGACTTAATCTTGAACCTTGTCACTGCAATGCTAGGTGTTCTGTCTGAGTGTTTGGAGGATCACCAATTGTGTAGGCGATGCCACTTTTTCTGCTTTTTTTCTCCCTTTCCAAAATTTTGCCAAGTATTATCCATTTGTGCACTTTTAATCCCATTTCCTGACATAACACATGCATATTTGTTAGAGATTAGTAATAACATCATAGTAAGGATAATATTTCTTTACAAGCTATCCCTAAAATGAGTTTAAAATATGGACTCATCAACACCCCCAACTTAAGTCTTTTCTTGCGCTCAAGCAAATTAAACATTAGCTTGCAAACTGGCCCACAGGGAGCAACATATATATTTCCACCTTTTTCATCCCTTCTCAATCTTCCACAAACCACTCACGTGACATTGAAGCCTCGGGAGATGACAAAGGAGTAATCAAGATATGGCTATATTCACAATTGCTCATGTAGCTACTGATCACTGCCTAAAGGCATCACCATATGTCTTCATGCTAAAGAAAATCCTAAACACACAAAATTATGGCATTATTTTCAAAGGATATCTTCAACTCTTACTCTCCCAATTGAAAAATATCATGTAAGCTTCAACAAATAGGCTTGCCCTTATTGTCAATTGGAGTTCACTAGACTTTATTTATAACTTAGATCCCAAAGGACTTTGTTAGGAATATACTATAGGGTTAAGGTTAGGTAGGATAACATATGGATAGTAGTGACTCATCCCTCTTTAAACTCTGTATGTTCTTTTCAAGCTCAAATGTCCTTTTGTTCCTCTTCTACTCTTCTCCTTTTTGGCATCACTTTTGCCATGGGTTCATCATCTTAATTGTCTCCCATCTTTGTACACTTTTTCATAATTTCTGGAGGGTCCTAAATTTCAAGAAACTTTTTTCCCAACTTTTTCTCAAGAAAAATACTTTCACTTTATTTTCCTTGCTTTCATTCATTTCTAGGGCTCTCACATTTTCCTTTCATTTTTGTCTTTTTTTTTGACTATTTCATTGGAGACAACTCCTCCTTTCTACTAACACCCCTAACTTAGCCTTTGGCCACCACTTAGTTCATTTGAAGCTTAATAAGGGATAGATAAGGAAGAAGAAGTAATTGTCTTTAACAAATATAAGTCAAGGTTACATGGTTACCAAAGAAAGGATCAAGGATCAAAGGGTTTCACTAAGGACTCATTTTATTGTTACGTGATGTTACTATGGTCAAATGGGCTTAATGGAACCAAAGAGGGCCTAAGGTCCTTTCGTAATTTGAAGTCAATGAAGTTACCCCTGAAAACAAATTGGGCAATTTCTAGATGTTGTAAAACATGTATTTCAACAAAATTTCTAATCCCACATTGTTAAATGGATTTACATTTAAACAATGGAAACACACTCATAATTTTCGATCATCGCATATCCAGGCTCAATTGCTCACATAGTCAACTCAAGATGGATCAAATCTATGCATGAACTAATTTATCAAGAAAAGACTAATTAGTGAGTGAGCACATGCTCCACGTCAATGGCACTATTTGAATTAAAGATATGAACATTGGTGCTTGGATTATTAAGGACTAGAGACACGATATTAGCATTAGAATGGTTTTTCATATATGCATGGGGTTTGCAAAAATTCAAGGAAATTATTTTAAATTATTCATCCATTCAACTAAAAAAGAATAAAGAAAAGTAAAAATAGAAAAACATACTACTCTATTATAGCTTGAATTTAAATTTATTTAGAACCAAAAAATTTAAAAATTGTCTTAATATTCATCAACACATCAAAATAAACATCATTGTCTCATCCAGCTCATATAAAAACATAAAGTAATTATCATCCAAAAGATAGGGAACTCTGCATGCTCACCCCCTCCTAAAAGAAAAACATTGACCTTAATGTCCAAGGGATAACATAGATTAAGTATAAGAAGAAAGAAATGATTATGAGAATCCCCCTGGTTCAAGTCAATCCTGTTGTGGTGGTGGTGGAGCTATAGAAGTGGTCATGGGGCCATCAATGCCCTCATCTATCAGTGTACTCTCAATATCCATCAAAGGGCACATAAGCTTAGGATCACATACATCAGATGTGCCTATCATGGATTTATCCAGAAGAGATGCTACTTTCACAGTGTCAATAATTTGGTTCTCCATCCAAGCTAGCTCCTCACGATCCTCTTGGATAGGCTCCGCTTCCATTATTTGTTCATCAGTCTCCAGGGTGCTTACCTCTTGGGTTTCTTTACCACTATCACCTAAAACATTCATGTTCAACTCATTATTAGGGACTACCATATCATGTTTGAGTGGAATTTCTAACTAGTCCAAGAAAGTGCTCAAGTTTATGGACCAGAGGGCTACCACCTCCTTCTTTAACAAATCAAAATCAGTTTGAAAGTTGATGTGTCCGCACTACCACCACTGCCTTCTCTACAACTGCCACTCTATATTTTAAGTTAGCCAACTACTTCCCATGGTCATCAATCATCATCTCGAATCTATCCATCCTCAGTTTGTATGCCTCCATCAATTTCCATTGCTTGGACTTAGCCTCAAAATATGGATTTAAAGCTTTGGCTATGGTTGCCTTAATTATCTTAGGAAAAAATGACTCAACCCTAGTGGCCTGAAGATTAACTACTTTGGCCAGTCCTCAAAAGACAAAAATAGTGGCCCTATTGGGAGGGGGTTGGTTTGTTGCCTATACCTTTCTTTGTGCTTCAACAGTGGAAATATAGGTAAAAGATGAATGTAAAGTATGGGAAGGAAAGATTATACCTGCCTCAGAGTGCAAGTCTACAGTGCCATACTCGAGGACCTCAACATTAACCCTATTATTTTATTAATCAGATTCTTCCTTGCACTGTCCTCCTCATCCTTAAAAGACTCAGCCTTAATCTACCTGATATAAGTGGATGCCAATGGGTTTACCTCTACATGAGTTGTTTTGTTCCTATGCACCCCTGCCTACTTACACAAAGATGTGATAAGGCCTGGGAATGGCAAAGAAGTGCACTCCTGTTTTGCCCTAGTAAGGATTTCTGGAGTGATAATTGACCCAAGATTCAACTCTTTTCTATCCATAAAGCAACCAAATAATGTAGCTTTGACATGTTGAAAGTATTGACTCATTCTGAGCGGGAATCCAATTGCTGCTAATGAATCAGAACCAAAACCTCACTAGTTTGTTCATATCCTTCTTCTCAATAATGGATCCCTCTTCTAACCATGAAGGAGCAGGAATTTGAATGAATGGGGCTAACCATGCTTTGATGTCTTCAAAAGTCTGGAGCAACATTACATCTTTCTGGTAGCTTCGGCTCTAGAATATGTAAACCAAGATTGCATCAATTTTGGCCTCACTGCATGGGACTTGCATACCCCTATCCTTTACTATGTCAAGAGGTTTTAGCGCCATTGGCACTCTGCTTCTGTTCCTTGGAAAGGCTTGGTCATAAGCCTCATGGAACTTGTGGACTAGACTGGGCACGTATGGATCCCAAGGTTTGGAGAAGATCTGTAATTTATGAAATTTAAGGACTTTCCAAACCTCCAAATACCAATCAATCACTCCATTAGTTTATAGTTGTTTCTCTTCTAAAATTGTCCTGTGCCTTTCTGCCCTAAGCCTATTTAGAAACCTTGGGGTTATATTTTCCTAAGTTCTCTGTAAAGATTATGATAAGGAGTCATGTATGGCCTTAGTCCTGGATTTGCTTTTATGTCTCATAGGACTAGACTCCGTTAGCGAAGGTGATAGTCTAGTAGACTTAGCTAGAACATGTTATCGCTTGGTGGTCCAGAAAAACATACTCAAACATGGTGTGAGTGGTAGTTATGAAGCAATTAGGTGCAATATTTAAGCATAAAAGAATCATTCAAGGTGGACAAGAATTTTTTACCACAGAATATGTTCAGTGATTCCTTGAATTGATTCGACGGTCAAATAGACCATCGCCTTTTTGCACAAAGTGATAACTATGAAATTGAGATAACACCCACAAACATTCCACAATTGGGCAACAAATCATTAATTCTTAAACCTAGCCAAAATCACCAGCAGCCCAATTTCAACATATTTAGAGGGAATCAAAACTCGCAATAAATCACTCATATTTCTAATACAAGGCTTTGTATCACCATAAAGGTGTACCCACACAATTTCAAATAAGATTTCAAGCAATAAAGCATGATTGACACAGCCACAAACCTTGATCAACATTTTTATCATTGACATTCTTCTAAAAAAAACTAAAGCAAGGACAAAAAATATACCTCTTCAATCATGTGACACAATGAGAATCCCTTAAGATACTTTCATGATGAATATCCTCAATTTCTTTATGAAATATTTCAAAGAAAAAGCTAAAATAGAGTGTTGGCATATGAAAGGAGCGAAAAAGGAGGGAAGATGGAAAGTGAAAGGACCAAGGCATTTGAAAAGCCTTAAATAGTTCGGTGAGCAATACATGTTTGACCATTGCACATTGCTTTTGGTGATTTTCCAAGTTACCAATAAGTTCATAGAATTTTACAACACTTCAAGAGTCACCAAGTCACTCCAAAGATGGTCAAACTAATGGCCGCCTTTTTTAACTTAACAACACGCTGAGTGGTTCCTGTGATCACCCTCTTAGCTCTCCGCTCCAATATTTTTCTTTTTCCTAGAAAAGTCAACACCCATTATTTGAGAATAAAAATAGTAACTACTCACCTTTGGGTTACCTCCCAGCAGCACCTTAGTTAGCACCGTGGCACGACGTAGTTCCACTTCTTCATCAACTCACCTTTAACTAGTTTATCATTGACAACACTTTTAGATTATCTCCTAGCTTCAGATTTTTGCATATGTTGAACACGAATTCCTCATCATTCACTCTAATCTTAAGGTCTTCGCTCTCTAAATCCACAACAACTCTTCTGGTGGCTAAAAAATAGCCTACCCAAGATAATTGGCACATCTGTATCCAACTCACAGTCTAGAATTACAAAACCAGCAGGAAGAATAAACTTATCTACCTTTAACAACACATCATGTAAAATCCAACTGGTCTTTTGATGGACCAATTAGCTTTGAGTATCTATATTATTGTCGGTGAAGGGGTCTCTAATCCTAATTTTTCAAATATGGATAGGGAAATGAGGTTTATACTCGCTTCCAAGCCACATAGTGCGTTATTAAACTTTGAAGCTTGGATGGTGTATGGAATAGTAAATGCACATGGGTCTTGTTTCTTCACTATCAACTTGTGTGGTAAGATTATATTGCAATTGTGAGACACGTTCATTGTCAAACACTTAAGAGTTCACTTCTTTGTGACCAACTCTTCATGAATCTAGCATAACCTGACATCTCGATAAATGCTCCCTGACGTGGAACATTTATCTACAATGAGTTGAACATAGAGAGGAATTTTTAAAACTTTGCATCCTCTTCTTTCTTCTTCAATCTCTGAGGAAAAGGAGGATCAATCTTGACTTAAGGTGTTTTCAACCTCATAGCTAGACTTGAATTTTTGGGGAACATTTTCTTGACATTCACAACATCATCCCTACTCTTATCTTGTTTCTCACTTTGGGGATCTCCAAGAGCATCACAACCTTCATCTTTAGCACCTCTTTAACTTTAATAGTAACTACACATTCATTTTCTCCCACTTCATTTGGGCCTTCCTCAACAACAAGCGTGGCTTTATGCCTTCTACCACTTTCGCACTATGAGTTGTAATAGCTAAGTTGAAATGATCATTTCCCTTGGGATTAGCCACCATGTCACTAGGCAAACCTCCTTTTGGATGCTAACATAGATGAGCTGATATGTTTCCAAGCTGAGTTTCCAAGCGCATAATAGATGCTCAATGTGACATCACTATTTGACCCAACTGTGAAAAGTCAAACTTCATCTCTTTCAAGACTTTATTGGAGGCTTCCTCCTTGCTCAAGATTTAGGAGAGCATATCTTCAGTTTGAAGATTCTCTTGATTTACCACAGAGTCAACAACTTTCACCCTATCATCAGCTGGAATATACCTATCTCCCATCCCATTACGATTTCTCCAACCCCCAAATTGCGATTGGTTAGGCCACGCACGATCTTGACATCTGGTGTTATTATTCCAAAGTTGATTCTCGGGTAGCCTTGGAAAAGTCAGTCGAGAACCCACCATTTGGTTTCTCATATAATGTACCTCCTCATTTAAACTCTTTCAAATAGTGCACCATTAAATATCACATCACTAGAAGCTACCACAACATGCACACTTTTATGATTTCTTGCCATGACATGCTTAGTCAATAGGTCAAGTTGCGTTAGCATTTAACACATGTTCTCATCCCTCTCTTGATCTTTAGCGAGCTGCTCCTTGGTTGGATACCTATACCCTAAAGGTATTATATGTTGTCAAATACAATACTTTTGATGCTTAAAACTTAGAATTTTGTGCATTCTCCAAGCGATGTGTTAGTGGTTTTGTTGTGTTTTTACGTTTGTTGTTTAGGAATACACCATTTGGCAAGATTTTGGGCGAAGTGTTGCAGTTGCTGCATTTTTGCTAATGTATGAAGCACTTTATGGGCCATGGAATTTTCCACGAGCTATAGAGTGGGTTCGTAGTTAAGATCCAGTAAAGGGCCTATTTTCTGAAGTTGCATCTACAAACTGTCAAATGAGCCGTGGAAATTTGTACTAGTCAAGGATGAGATTCTGTACCTTGAGGATCAGATTTTCAATTTTTTTGGAAAGTCATTAGACGAAACCCTATACAAGCTGTGAATCTGAATACGACCTGTAGAAAGGTCTCATGGAAGTATAGCCCAATTTTGAAGAGTTAAGATTACGATGCCCCCATATCGACTATAGAACATAGTATGGCTCGTAACCTTGCTCGTATTATCTATTGATGTAATGACCCCAAAGAGTGCCCGAAAATATGCCTCGGAAGTACCCAAAATTGTGATTTCTATATATCTAAAAATCTATTTTTTATTTCAAAAATATGACTTCATATTCTTGTTTAGGGGGGCCAATTTAGGTGAAAAGGGTCTAACCTCGATTTAATAGCGAAAAATTAGCAATTTTAATTTTTTAGTGGTGATTTCCAGAGAGCAATCCGCGCCCCTGGCGCGATGTGCCAAGGGTACGCTTATGTGTAATTCCTTCTCCACGTCCTCTCCGTGATGCAGAGAGGTATATTTTCCTAGCAGTATTTTTCTTGTACGGTCTAATTATTTGCGGAGAGGTGTATTTCCCTGGCAGTGTTTGTTTTGTGCGGTCCAGTTATTCTAAGTGTTGGGCTCGAGTTTTCCCAAGCGTGTTTTTATCTATACTTAGCCAAATTTTACCCTTATATCATCCTAAACATTTCTCAATACTCCCCAACAGACTTAACCATATTTTCACACCAAAATTCAAGACTCAAAACCCTCATCCGGAACTAAGGATTCTTTTCAAGCTTCAAGCCTCTATCTTCAATCTTTACCAGAAACTTCTCCAAAGCTAAGGTATGTAGGTTTTAGCCATTGAATTCTTCCATCCATGGTGCCCTAACATTATTTTCACTAATATTGCATGATTTAAAGTTGATTTTACATGTGGGTCTTGTATATTAAGAAATTTACTGCATAGTGATTTAAGTTCATAAAAGTATGGTTGTTTTAGCATGTTTTGACCTCTAAATCTTGGATCAAATGTTTGATTTGATGAGGGGTTTTGAGGTGATTGTATTAGGGGTGTTGCAAGGTGTTGATTGATAGTTTTACTAAAGATTTTCTTGCATGATTTTTTCTCTAAATTGTATGGTCTTTTACCCCAATTTCACAGCCTTAAAGTGTTTGATAAAATGTCTGGTAAGGGTTTCTTAAGGAAATGAAGGTCCATAGCATGAGATATGATATTAATAATGTTATGATGATGAAATGAGAGCCCCGGTAACCATGTTGGGGGTTTATACTCATCAACCATGCGAGTGGTTTATACTTCGTCACCATGTTGGTAAGGTGTTATTACAATCAACCATGTGAGGGGTTTATACCACACAACCATTAAGGGTTTATACCTTGAACAACTAGCTTGGTCTCTTCTACATATATGATATCCTATATGAGCATAAATTACTTAAGTATGTTTTACTTGAGCATTGATCATACATGACATATTGTTATATTATGTCTATTACTTGATATTATGTATTTTGATTATGATGCCTACTTATTGCTGCATTGCATCCTACATATGTAGTACATTCAAATGTACTAATGCATACTCTATGCCTACATGATATCACCATATAGGAATCGGTGCCCAAGTTGATCATCCTCCTCCACATTGCTAGTTCAATGTTATTCAAGCTAGTTGGTGAGTCCTCTACTTCGTGGACCTAGTCTATGCTCTCTTAATATGTATTGAGACTCACTTTTTATGTTCTATTAGTCTACAAGGGTGAGCCTAATTAATTGGTCTTGGCCCCCGCTCTTATCTATGTAGTAGAGGTGTTTGTTGGACATGTTTAGTATCTATGATATGAGTTTAACTCTTGTCTTTTGACCATGAAATTGTCTAAGATTTTTCCTTAGCTCTGTTTTCCCCATTCTTTAGTCTATTAATGCTTGATGTATTGCTTCCATGACCAAGGATGTGTAATGATGCTTTATGAGGCTTGCTTTGGATCCCTTTGGGTTCCCCTTTTATCATATCATGTCTAAGCCCTAAGCTTGGGTCATGAAAAACTTGGTATTAGAGCAATAGGTTGTTAGATCCTTAGAGTCCAACACACTGCATCGATTAGAGTCTTATTCATGGTTGTGTTGTGCACCACAACTATGAGCAGGAGGCTATGAGGCATTCTAGGAAATGTTTCACTTCTTCATGATCCATGTCGTGTGATAGAGTTAGGTCCCCTAGGGCTTATTTCTAACCCCTAATCATTACATTTCAGGATGTCTTAAGCTACTCAAGATGGTGATATATAAAATGTGGAGGTTCGAAATGTTCTATGGGTAATGGCCAAAGTGATGACAACACTAACAACTCAACTCAATCATCAAGTGGGTGCTCTCGAGACTTCTAGTAGGGAGAGGAGAGGTAGTGAGGCCAAGAGCGCCCGTAATGTGGGTAAGTTCAAAAGTCTCAAATGTAGAGTTGTTGGTGGTGTGTCCCCTAATGGTGTGTGTTCTAATTGTGGAGGGATTCATAGAGCCCCATGCTTGAGAGGAACCAACGCTTGTTTCCATTGTGGTGAGGAGGGGCATAAGAAGAAGAATTATACTTGTAAATGTAATAAGAATAAATAAGGTGATGGTGGGATGACTAATTCCCAGTGTTAAAGGTGAGGAAAGAATCACTGTGGCCTATGTCGGAGGAACACTAGTGCTTGCTTTGGATATGGTAAGGTGGGTCACAAGCTTGTGGATTGTCCATTTATTCCAAGAGGTGTAAGGGTGGTCGGCTTTTAGACCATCATGATTATGTTGATCAAACACTTCAATGAGGGGTTGAGGTACCCGATGCTATTATCAAAAAGTTGAAGTTTTATTGGCTTTGATGTGTATGCATTGTTAGGCTTGGTTTGCCATTACTTCTTCTCTATTCTTCTTTGTTGATAGTGGGGATTCTTGAGTGCCCAAGTTATTGTATAGATCTTTGGTGTCTATCCTTTTGTCGGGCATAATTCTGCTAGAAGGTTAATAGGTGATGGTCCGATTTTGTGTTATATTAGATCTTGCTTTGTGGCTTGTTGTAGTTGACATGGTGAAATTTGATGTCACTATAGTAATGGAATGGTTGCATCCCTAATGAGCCTATTTTTGAGCGAAAAGTTGTTAAATGGTAGCAAGGGAAGTAGGTCAATTTCATGCCCTAAGGTACAATTGGACTCTAACAGGCTGCATTTGTCATCTTGTGAGAAATGAAGGTGTTGAACCTAAGTTGTTTTGTCTATAAAATTGTTAGTGGTGGTGGATGAGGCTTTGAATGACCTTTCCGATATTTTAAATTTTGGGGTAGCATCCTTTGATTTGACTAATACACTAGTTATGCCTATAAGTCTCATGAGTAAGATCTCTAGTCCTTACCCTTATAGGTTTATGGTGGTTTTGGTGATAATAATGTGGTTCGTTCCCTAATGAGGTAGTACATATGAATCATTTGAGGGTAGTATTACAAGTTTAAGGAATAAGATTGGGTGCTAATAGGAGAGATGGGAATTTTGGTGGTAAAACCGATGATGGTATTAAGGTGGACTTTAGTAAGATGAAGGTGATTAGATGTTAGCCTAGACCTAGACTTCCTTGGGTATTAGTAGCCTCCTGGGTATTAGTGGGCTATTACCGGAGATTGTGAGTAGGTTTTCTTCTATTGTTACTCCTATGACTTAGTCGACCCAAAGTAAGGTCATGTTGTGACCGACGTTTTGAGAAGGTTGATTTGATAGGTCTAGGAGTTGCTATTTCTTATGTTATTCCTTGGTGCTAGTAGGATTCATGTGTATGAGGGTCGATCATTGATCCCTTCCAATTAAGGAGACCAGAAATAATTTTCAAGAAAACCTACATGGATTTTACTTATTTTAATTTGGGATTTAAATATTATGATTCCTAAAATTCTATTGATGCATGGGTAGTGTTTATTTGATGATTTTAATATGAGTTAAACCATTATATGAGGATTTACTTTGGTTTACGACATTTATAGGTATGCATGTTCCCCCATTGAAATTATTTATACATGAGAGAATACACTATAAATTTAAATATGGAATTAATTATGCTTTCACTTCAACTTAATATTACAAATGTTGATTTTTAAATGGAGTCTTAATTACCCATGTCATTACATCATTGTTCATAGCATATGCATTCATGTACATAGATTATTTGAAATTTTATGTTATGGGTAAACCCAATTTTGTTTTATGGTATGATTTTGATAAAAGGTTGGTTAAGACAATCTTTTGATCATATATATGTCTTTGATTTTGGCTCTTTAAGTATTTTCGGTGCTTGCACCATTTTTTATATGAATGGGCTATTCCTATACATGAGAATTATGACTATGAAATTATGATTTTGGCATTTGAACCTAAGTATGAATTATTATAAATGGTGTTTGGCTTTTAAGCCCAATTGTGCATTGAAATGATTTGGAAAATGACTACTGCCTCTTTGAAAGTATGTACATGTACATTATAAGTATTCTTGTGGGATGACAACTTAGCTTGTTGTGTTGAGGGCATTGGGGTAGTTTGGGCTACTTGCGTAACATGTTTCTAATAAGTGTAGAACCCATAAGGTTGTAATATGATGGGCAAGGATGATCGATC
>DF357534.1:114516-127897 GCA_000787875.1 Solanum virginianum
ATATTGGATGGATGAGTGGAGAAATTGATTGATTGATAATGATGTAGTGTTTGTCAAGGCCCTTTGGAAGAATTATCTATTCGTATGTGCTTCCCGGAGAGCCGGTGCGAACATGGAGAAGCGATATCCATATCTCTTTCACTCTATCCAAGCTAATTATGACATGCCAAGTAATTTCTATGATTCCAAGTCCTATGTTTCAGATTCATGTGTGTTCGTGTTTAAGTTGGCAAGTTTATGACAATTTTATACTTATGTTGAGATTGAAAACAGTGTTTTAATATAATGTTGCATTCTTGTTGGGGCTAATTTATTGATGAACACTCTTGTCTTGTACATCCCTTTTATATTCAGGGACGAATGTTCTCAAGGGGGAGATATTGTAACGATCCCAAAATGTGCCCGAAAAATGTGCCTCTAAAGTATTTGGAATCGTGATTTCCATATATCTAGAAATCCACTTGTTATTTCGTAAATCCGACTTTAGATTCTTGTTCAGGGGATCAAAATTAGGTGAAAAGGGATCTAACCTCGATTTAAGAGCGAAAAATTAGCAATTATAATTTTTTTAGTGACAATTTCCAGAGAGCAATCTACTCCCCTGGCGCGACGCGCCAAGGGCACGCTCATGTGTAATTCCTTCTCCGCGTTCTCTCTACGATGCGAAGATGTGTATTTTCTTGGCAGTGTTTTTCTTATGCGGTCCAATTATTCTAAGTGTTGGGCCCAAGTTTTTCCAAGCGTGTTTTTATCTATACTTAGCCAAATTTCACACTTATATCATTCTAAACATTTCCCAACACTCCCAAAAACACTTAGCCATATTTTCACTCCAAAATTTAAGACTCAAAATCCTCATTCGAAACTAAGGATCCTCTTCGAGCTTCAAACCTCCATCTTCAATCTTCACCAAGACCTTCTCCAAAGCAAAGGTATGTACGTTTTAGTCATTGGGTTCTTCCACCCATGGTGCCCTAACCTCCTTTTTACTAATATTGCATGATTTAAAGTTGATTTTACATGTGGGTCTTTTATATTAAGAAATTTACTGCATAGTGATTTAAGTTCATAAAAGTATGGTTGTTTTAGCATGTTTTGAACTCTAAATCTTGGATCAAATGTTGGATTTGATGAGGGGTTTTGATGTGATTGTCTTAGAGTTGTTGCAAGGTGTTGATTGATGGTTTGACTACATATTTTCTCGCATGATTTTTTCTCTAAATTGCATGGTATTTTACCTCCATTTCACACCCTCAAAGTGTTTGATAAAATGTCTTGCAAGAGTTTCTTGAGGAAATGAAGGTCCATTTCCTGATGGCGACCGCTTTCTTATTAGAGCGTGAATATCATCAAGGCCTCACAACTATGTTACTACCTAACTAAGGCTCATATATATTAGACTTGAGTCTGCTAAATCAATCTACAAAGATTTGTGTCATCCAAATAGATGTCGAGGTGAGAATAATGAAATATAATGGCTTCGAAATATTGTGAGTCTATGACAAATAGCCTAAACAGAGACTGGGGTCAAACATGCTCCAAAATAGTATACAAGTAATATAAAGCAAACAAAGAGGCAAGGATGATCAAGAATAACAAATCAATTACCGCCACACCTAAAAATAGCCTTTGACAAGAGTTATTACCATCATAGAATACTAAACTAGTTCCCCAATATTCATGCAATTCCACATATATTCGCATATATGAACTCAATCTAAAAAAAGAGAAGTTGTAGAATTTTTGAACGCTAATCACATATGCTCTATGTTAGTCGACAAGAGTTTTTCCCCTTTTGAATAGCCTCACAACACCACCGTACTATCAAAAGTAGAATCATAATATTATTATCGTCATGTTGACACTAAAATCACAAGAAACACTGATGGACCAAATTTGGAATTCAAAATAGGAATGTGTGACCCGCACTAGAAATTTTTTAATTAACTTCATATAAAGGTCCTAATAGCTCCCTAAACTTGTCCCCAAATGGGGCACAATTCGGGGCTCGAAAATGCCGATAATCATACATGCAAGAAATGTCCCTATTTAAGCTAAGGGAGATACAAAGAAGTAGCGAAAATAGAAAAAAAAAATACCTCAAATGATCCCCTTGCAACACTATCTAACCATATTGCGACATTCTCCTAGAAAAATCATACAATTTCAAGCTTTGAATAACAAAACATCAAAGCTAAAATGAGAGAAATATCACTTTTGAAACTTTGAGAATGAAGCTTATCATGTTTGGTCCTTTGAATAAATTACAAGCTAAATTGACTATTGCGATCACAACCAAAATATACCATCAACACAAAGAGTCAGGTTGCCTAGCATTCGCAAACTTGGTAGTTGACCCGCAATCATGGAATGCAGGAAGCCTGGCCTTTACGAACGCAGTAGGGTCTCCGCTATCGCAGAAAATAAGATGAAAGAACCTTCAAAAATGTGACCAACGGTCTTATGAACGTGAAGATCAAAATAACCTACACTAATGCCAACTAAAAATTATAATTTTCGGCGAAGTCCAAACCTCCAATTGGATGCCCAAGCTTCATTCAGAAACCTGTGCACACAAATAATCTCTGATATACCACCAACTTTGACATTTCAAACTCAATGAAATAGTCAAAATTTTTGTATGCGGTTATTTTGATAAAAAGTGGGTTGTACTCCTACTTGTCATTTTTAACCAAAACATACCAATGGGGCTTAGGATGAGTCCAAAAGCTTTGGAAATCAAACGAAAGATCATTATAGACAAAACTTGACATTCTAGAGCTGATTACATTATTCGAATTTTCATTCCATACAATTTCTGTCAGAACCCAAGCTAGGATAGTGTGACATGAAGATTAGAATTTTTGAGAAATTGTAACCAAGCCTCATAGCATATCAGGCATACACAAGGTAAATTAAGGGAATAATAATGATAAAAAAATCATAAATGTTGAAGAACCATAGCAAATCAAAAGAGATAATACAATAACATAGAATCTATATATCAAACATGTCTATACTAGAACTAACATGGGTTGCGGCTTAGGACATGTTCCTAGCTAATCCTCAAAAAAAGGGAAAGTAATAGTTTCAAAACACCAACATGAGTTAAAGTTGATACGAATTAGATGAGATGGGATCAACCTCGAAGCAGGATGACCTACCACAAAATTTTCAAAATAAACCACAAAGCTAGCCACGTGAGTGAGGAGTAGAATTTGTGTCCTCCCTACATTATAGAACAATGTAGGTGAAGAAGTATGCATTAGTATATTTGAATGTACTATGTGAGAAATAGAGTGTAATACAAATCATGTATGACATTTAACCAACGTAAGAAGGTGTGATACAAAAGCCATTTAAAAGCATAAGTAAAATATGGATATGATTAGTGTATAATGAAGTCATAATAAGATCAAAGAAAGAACATAAGTCATTTTTATAATCAAACTTATGACAAAAGGAACCATAAGTGTAGCACATCAACCATAACAGACAATAAGACCATCTGAGCTATTATATGGAACATGATGTCTACCCATACATCGAAAAAAAGGAATCTACTTGCAAAGGTAAACTCTACCCCACTAAGCTTATAATTATGAAAATGTGTTGTATGTGGATCCATTTGCTAGGCCATATTACCAAATAATTCTAGGGCGGAAGCATAGTTATAAAACTAGAGATCGCTAATATCCTTGGGTTGAGTATCCTCCTCAAAGTCCTTTTGGTGATAAGTCAAAATCCCACAGATACTTGTCATAAATATAAGTCATGCTTGTCACCAATCATAATTCATACTTTTCATGAAATAGCATGTGGAAAGGAATGAATTGCTATTAATCTAATTCCTAAAAACTTTTTCACAGAATAGCTCATTTCATGTGATTCATGTGTTGTGGGTATAGACCTTCTATAATTGCAAATCCAACCTCGTTAAAGAGTGTTATTAGTGTCTTTATTCACCCTTTTCATAAACTTGCTTGAAGCCTTATAAATCATAATAAATGGCTTGTAAGTAAAATTTAAGGCAAAAAGTACAAATTCACATATAATTGACTTAAAATCAAGAAATTAGATTGAGAACATGTATAATCATGGAAAATAGCATCAATGAGATCAAATTTGAAAGAACCCATATAGAATCTCATGAATCCTAGATTTCATATGGAAGTAAGTCACTTGTAAACCAAGGAAGTCATGCAATTTATGACAATTAAAGCATAAATAAATAAATAACCATAACATAAATAAAATTTCATGTAACTAAAGTTGAGATCATGAAAACTCATAAAATTCATACTTGGAATTAGATGAAAAAGTTAAGGATTATTTGGACTCCAAATATGAAAAGGGCCTATGGATGAATACCCACATACCTTAAGTATAGGAACTTAGAAATCATTGGAGGAATTTGAAATTCTAGTTTGTTCCTTCAATAGAGACTTGAGGAGAAAGAAAGATTGAGAGAATTTGTGATTGGAGACATGGATGAGAATAAGATGAGTTTGTGAGGGTTGGGATGGTTATAGGGTAATTTTAGGACAAAAATTATGTAGTTTAGGGACTAGGACAGTAGAAAAAGCCAAAATTACCCATAATTAATTTCCGGCTAACAAGTCTACAAGACCCATCTATGGGTCATACTTAGGTTTACAAACCATAAAGACTCGTGAAAAGAAGACCAAAATTTGAGGTTGCAAGATCTTATTGTACGAAACAATTCTATGGCTAATCATTTTATCAATGACCCATCATGTCATGACTCAAAATCCATGCGTGATGATACTCACTTAACCTACTAAAGTGAGTCAGCCCAACACTAGACATCCCTAAACAATAATGAAAGTTGAAGATAAGGTAGTCTAATTTAACAATAAGCATAGGGAAACAAAACTTCAACCATCCCAGAACTAGAGTCACATCTACAAGCCTCTAATGAAAGACTAATCAAATAGAATACAAGTCTCAAGGTCTAGTCCTCAAATAGAATAAAACATTAAATATAGATCCTCGAAGGCTTGTTAAAGATATAAACAACTACCACTCAAGTGATTTGAATGCTCGATCCTATAATAAAGAAGGCTAGCAAGAAAGACTGCGCTCACACCTTACAAATATGCTGCAAGATGTGACCACCAAACAATAATGTACTCTACAAATGGAACTAACCTAAAGTAAAGCGATGAAAAACACAAGTACTCCTAGGATGTGCACGTGTGCGCACACACACATACATAGATATCACATAGAATCATATCCCAAAATGTCCAACTGATACTCAAACTCGAACAGTATAGAAGATCCTCAATGTCATAAATCGTCTTAGATTATTCACAATTCTCATGCAACACATGTAATAATATCAAGGAAAGAATGATGTGAGATAGAGCAGATGCCATAAGATGTAAAATAATGCAATGGAATGTCAAATAATTATGATGAAGATTTGTCCTGCAATACACATTTGCTAAAAAACACAGGTTGGAACCTATGGGGGCCTCACAAGGACTATGTATCCGTGAACATTGACGACAATAACCTCCTCCAATACTCACCCAACAAAAGCAACCTTGGCCACAAGATCATCTGACATATTACCTTGGCTTGCCCATAAAAACCTTGGCTAATCATCGACTAGTAGAGACCTCCACCACCAATTCACGTGTTACCTTACATATCTGTCGACCACAACCATCCTGAGTATCAATACACCAATAATAGTAAATGCAATGTACACAATTTCAATTTTATCATAATTTAAATATCATCATGATCTCAATACCATCACAGTCTCAAAAATATTAACATCTCAACATACGTACTATCTCGATATCAATATGAAATGATTCAAAAGATCACATGTATCACAAATTTATAATTAATTCACAAGTCAAGATTTCACATATGACAATTACCTAATCTGAAATCCTATGATCAAAATCTATGATGATACAATTTTACCCCAAAACACTCTATTCCACACACATAGAAGCATACAAGGTTTACTCATACTATCACGATCCAATTTCGGTCATGACATCGCCTGCTAGGTCCTACCTACAGGGCAACCAAAAACCCCAACCCAAGGGTACCTATCCTAGCATCTAGTCAAGTCCACATCAACACAGTAATAACATACAATAGAATCTATCCAGAACCTAGAAGTCAGTTGAACAGGAGCACGATAAATGAATGGATACATATACTGAAAAACATAGTATAATTTATATATATACACACACATATAACCTGAAGTGCTCTTACAAAATACATAGTACTACTTTACAGGTCCAGAGTCTAACATAAAAGACGACCATCAAAAGAAGGAGACTGTGATGAAACCAGAGTTATCAGTGCTCACCAAAAGAAGTCTTATGCTCTCCTAGATCCCCAAAAATTAGTGCCCCCGACTGCTACCTGGACCTGCATAATGGGAAGATATAGAAATACAATTTGTACCTCAATAAGACACCTAGTAGGCAATATCAGCTGACTGACTAAAATAAATACATAAGGAAGCTCAAATGTATCTAAAAGCAATACAACCATCAAATCACCCCAGAGCAAACATTGAACCAAATCACAATAAAGTAAGAACACAACATTTGACAAAATTAACTATACCTATATCACAACTATCATCGAACCAGAAGCCCAGTACTTTACATGAGTACAAGGCCCTACTATCAATGTTTGTATGGCACCCGGTCCCCCATAAGCCCAAGAGCTACACCCCTACACAATATAGCTGACAGATAATCATTCAAACCTTAAAGAACCATCACAGAGCCTAGGTCTCTACATGAGAAGGCCTAGGGTCAGTTGTGTTAGTGTAAGGCCCTAGTGTCTAAGCCAAAATGCCCTTTGAACCCCTATAAGCCCCAAAGGTACACCCACACACAATAAAGATGTAAAAAGGTGAGTGGATCCACAGGTAACAATTGAGCCCTTAGCCCAAAACATCATAATAGTAACTAAGTCCTCGACCCATCCAGATATAGTATCACACGGGGACTCAAACCCCTAATATCACCAGGGGACTCGAACCTCTAGGTTTTCTGACCTAGCCTCTGGTCAGAAAGTTAGCTAGGGCTAAATGGTTTGACCATAAATATAATGGTATGATGTATCCCCCATAGGAGAAATAATCCACCTAGCGTCATCAAATATGTCTTATCTAGGAATATCAATCACGGTGTCCTCGACCCCAATAATATTAATCAACGGGGCCTAGTCCCAAAATATAATAATCGAACCCCAAGTCGTAAGTAATGACAATTGCTCAAACCCCTTACATTGACACATAGATCTTGAATACTCGAACGTGACCACCAAAGACTAGGACCACGGGGATTGTCACTTGGGGTCCTAGACACTCAGACGTCATCACCAAAGATTTGAACTATAGGGCACATCATCCAAGTCTCAGAGCATAGCAATACAAATCTCTCTCTTTCTAGTCTAACTAGATCCGGATCCCCCAATCATATCAACTCTCTAAAGTCATAATAAATGACTCATCCCCAGGATATATAAGAAACTATAGAACTCGTATTTAATGCATTGGAACAATTAGGAAAATTAGGGACAAAAATTGGAATTTATTTGGAGTTAAAATGGAGATTTTAGGTCAGAAGTTGCATTTTTAGTTGTTACCGGAGCCAAAGTTTGACTTTGGTCAACATTTGGGGTTCAGAAGCTCGAATTAGAATTCTAGCAATTTCAGCAGTTCCAGATGGTCAGACTAATGCTGGAAATGACTTAGTTGTAATTTTTAGAGCTTCTGAGAATATTTTGAGTTTTTGAGTCTGAAACTAGTTTAAATGAGTTTTCTCAGGTTTTGGGCTCAAGAAGACCTCTTTTGCAAATTTTGATATTTCCATTAGGTTCGAAACGTTGAGTTTGGGCTAGGAGGACCTTTTGTTCAGTTTTGAGGTTTTCGTGTGATTTGACCTACCAGTAGTGCTTGAGATTGAGAAGTGGGACCCATAATAGCATAAAATGATCTCCGTTGGAAATTTTGACTGCATCATTGAGTCTGAAATGCTGTTTTCGATAAGATTCCATATATGGATTGTATTTTTTTAACTTTAGATGAGGCCAGAACATCAAAATTAAGTTTGAGCAGTGGGTGAAAAGTAAAAAGGTGGGGCCACGTGGCCCCACCAGATGCTGTCACATGGCAGAACGGTTCACAGCTTGTATAAGCAACTTCTATAGTTGTTTCCCCAACTTTGATCTTCAATTTCTCTCTCAATTTTGGTCCGATTTGGGTGATTCAAAAGACTAAATTGTATAATTTTTTGAGAAAAACAATGTAGGAGCTTTAGAAATTGATTTTGGTGCGTCATTTGAGGTAAAAATTATTGTTTACTGCTACGTTTTCAATAGGTTCTGAAAACTTTAACTTGCGATTTCTTCCTCATATTAGCTCCGTTCTCAAAATGGTTTTCACTACTGTATCTCGTATTACTTAGGGAACATTTTCATGTAAATATTTTTAGATTTAGACGAATTTTTTCGATAATAAAATTTTTAGACCATTTTACCCTTTTACCTGAATTAAGTGATTTTGGTGTCGTTGGGTTCATTATATGATTATTGATGTTGTTGGGTTGTTGTTGTTATTGTTGTTGCTGATTGATTAAGCCGAGTAAAATTCTCGGGGTGGCCTATTTTTAAGGGGAAATACTGCCTAATTTTTATAGAATTAAGGGCGAAGTTGAAATTTAAGGCCCAAAATATCTTTAGCTAATTGTGTAGCATTTTATGACTTGTTTGTAGGCCTTAGGCAAACCGAAGCATAAGTTGGATTTGGCTTGCGTTTGGATTATATTGGAGAGCATGAGCTATGTAAAACACCCTTTTTCTTTTGGCATGACTTAGCTGAAAATAGGCTATGATATGAGTCCCAAGGGAACTATATTCTTGCAATCTGAACTTGAGTATGATTCGTATTTGTTCCTTGGTATTCTTATGATAAATTGTCATAATATTGACTCTTATGCCTTTGAAATTTGCAAGTTGTGAGAATAGGTGAAAACTTGCGTAATTTTGAAAGAGTTTGTAATAATTACTATTCCAATTTTAGATATGACTATTTTATGGAACTTCTAGATTTATGATAATGATCTTATGTATATGATTAATCATGACTCTGCCCGCGCCTACTATGGTATCGTTCGCCAGTTCCCCGGCCAGTTATTATCGTGCACATTAAGATATGCATATGTATTCTGGTGTTATGCTGTGTTAGGCGGGTCGGCTTCGCCCAAGGGCCGATCTCTGCTTAGACTGGTGTTATACTGTGATTGGGCTTCTGCTATGTTTGTGATATGTGATGAAGATTTTGGAGATTTAAACTTTCTGGTCTTATGCTATGTTATGACGCTATTGACGGGTGGCCGAGCATATTTCCTGTTCCTTATCCATGATTTGTATTTTGGAAGTAATCAGTTTAATACTTTTGGGATATGTATTTGCCTTACATAATTTTATTTTTATTACTACTCAGATTTACATTCTACTCTTTCTGCTGTACATATTCAGTACGTACTTCGTATTAACCCCCTTCTTCGGGGGCTGCGTTTTATGTCCGCAGGTACCGACATACAGTTTGGTGACCTCCCAGCTTAGGACACTTTTCTGCTGTTTGGAGTGCTCCCCCTGTTTCAGAGCCCACTTTTGGTATACACTTGTTTGTTACTTTGTATATACGTTTATTCGATGGTACGACGGGACAGGGCCCCGTCCTATGATTCTGTCAGTCTGCGTAGAGGTCTGTGCATATGTATATATGTGTAGGTTATGCCCAGTCTGTATGGTTAGATCTGTGTAATGTGTATATGGAGCGGCTTACCCGCCATGGCAGCCTTGTCGGCCTTATCGGCCCGTATACGCTTATATGATATTATATTGGCTATGTTGGGTCTCTGTTGGTATCTTCTGATATGCAGGTTATTTTGGGATAGTCAGTAAAACAAAGGAAACTCTGCCAAAATTTTTCTAAAATATAAGTCATCTGTTTGTAACTCAGTTTTATGATTGTGTCCGAGTGCCCAATCCGGGAACTAGTCAAGGCCCACAGGACTAGAGCGTGACAGAAGTGGTATCAGAGCAATTCATTCTTGGAATATCCACAGACCGTGTCTAGTAGAGTCTTGTTTATCAGTATGCTATACACCACATCTATAAACAGGAGGCTACAGGACATTTAGGATGTTATTATTTCTTTCTGATCTTAGATATTGCGATAGAGTGGTGCTATTAGGGTGACCTCTTTTTCTGACAGACTGTTTTGGTTTTAGCAATGCCTCCGAGAAAGACCATAGTTTTCCAAAAAGGAAATCCTTGTCCAGATTCAAACATTTTGGTTGCAACAATGCCTCCGAGGAAGACCCCTGCTTCTCAGAGGGGCAGGCCTACAGTGGTAGGTGAGACCCGTCGAGCCCGGGTGATTACTAGGGCTCATGCTCAGAGTGAGCCCGGTATTATACCCCCGATAGCTAGCTCAGCTACACCGCTAGCTCCTGAGGCTCGAGTACCAGAACCTCCAGCCTCTCAGCATAGTGCAGAGATCAGGGAGTTACGAGAGGCGGTCCAGTTATTGACCCAGCTGGTGGCAGGCCAGGCTCATAGATAGGGGGAAGGCGATGACCAGGCAGTTCACCATGACAGCTCGCGGGCTCTCGATTTCCTAATATATGGGCCACTAGAGTTCTTCGGGTCCAAACCCACGGAGGACCCCCATGAGTTTGTTTGGTAGATACAGCGGACTCTACGACTGATCGGTGCATTGGAGACAGAATCAGTTGAGCTGGCATCCTACCAATTGCATGATGTGGCAGCTAACTGGTATGAGTCATGGACACTATCTAAAGGAGAGGGTGCCCCTCCAGCCATTTGGGGTGAGTTTACTGAAGCTTTTCTGGCCCACTTTCTACCTCCGGAGGTGAGACGAGCCAGAGAGGGCAGATTCCTGCTGCTGAAACAGCAAGGCAGGTCAGTTTGAGAATACAACTTGGAATTTGATTCGCTGGCCAGGTATGCACCCACACATGTTGCTAATATGACTGACCGGATGCACTGGTATATAGTGGGGTTGGACACGTATAATATCGACAGTTGCTTAGTGATGGCGGCCTAGACCGGCATGGACATTGCTCGTATTCAGGCCTATGCCCAGGGCATGGAGGACCGCCACAGGGGATGTCAAATTGATAGAGCAGATGACAAAGGTCAGCCCAAGAGGACCAGGTCATCCGAGTATGTAGGGCATTATTGAGGCAGACAACCCCAGCAGCAGTAGAGTAGATATCCTCCCCGATCAGTAAGGGGTACATCCCCACAGATCACCAGTAAGAGGTCAGAGGGTGCAAGTCATTTAGGTACAGGTCCGAGTTCAAGCAGCCAGATGAGACCACCCAGGCCTCCATGTTATTATTGTGGGAAACGGCATCCCAGAGAGTGTTTTCGTGCCACGAGTGCTTGTTTTGTGTATGGCCATCAGGGCCACCAGTTGTGGGACTATCCGGATAGAGGTGGTGCAGATGGGACAGCTCAGTCTATCGGGTCAGCCGGAGGTTCATCTTCAGCCTCGATACCTATGCACCCTGCGGGGCAAGGTACCCCAGTATCAGTGGTCGTGGAAGGGGTCGTGGTGGAGTCCCGGGTTCTAGCGATCCTTCGAACCATACTTATACTTTGGCCAGCCGTCAGGACTAGGAGGCGTCGCTGAATGTGATCATAGGTATATTATTAGTTTGCTCTCGAGATGTGTATGCCTTGATTGATCCTGGTTCTACATTATCGTATATCTCTCCTTTGGTTGCTAATACAATTGACATAGGGTCTGAGTCGATAGAGCCTTTTAAGGTAGCTACACCAGTAGGAGAATTTATTATTGTTAATCGAATTTATAAAAACTGTCTGGTATCTATTTATGGCTGCTGCACTATGGCTGATCTAATAAAGTTAGATAAGACTGATTTTGACGTGATTATGGGTATGGATTGGCTAGCTTCTTGTTATGCTAATGTTGATTGTCAAAAGAAGATAGTCCAATTCCAATTTTTGGGGGAATCAGTCATTGAGTGGGCAGGTAATGTTGCATCACCGAAGGGTAAGTTTATTTCATACCTCAAGGCTAGAAGAATGATTAGAAAAGGCTGTCTTTATTATTTGGTTCGTGTGTATGATTTAGAGGCAGAGTCACCGACTCTTCAACCGATTCCTGTTGTTAATGAATTGAATATCTATTTCCGGACGAGCTTCCAGGCCTTCCTCCCAAATGGGAGGTGGAGTTTACTAAAAATCTATTGCCAGGCACTCAACCTATCGCTATCCCTATGTACAGAATGGCACCGGCGGAATTGAAAGAATTGAAAGAGCAGCTGAGAGATCTGTTAGAGAAGGGTTTTATTCGGCCTAGTACGTCACCCTGGGGAGCTCCAGTTTTATTTGTAAGGAAGAAAGATAGAGATCTGTTAGAGAAGGGTTTTATTCGGCCTAGTACGTCACCCTGGGGAGCTCCAGTATTATTTGTAAGGAAGAAAGATGGGTCACTGTGGATGTGTATTGATTACCAGCAGCTGAATAAGGTAACTGTAAAAAATAAATACCCCCTCCCTAGGATTTACGATTTGTTTGATCAGTTGCAAGGAGCTAAATGTTTTTCGAAGATAGACCTGCGGTTGAGTTACCACCAGGTGTGAGTACGGGAGGAGGATATTCTCAAGACAGCATTCAGGACTCAGTATGGGCACTATAAGTTCAAAGTTATGTCTTTTGGGCTAACAAATGCTCCGGCCATATTCATGGATCTTATGAATCGGGTATTCAAACCGTTCTTGGATATGTTCATGATCGTATTTATTGATGATATTCTAATTTATTCTTGATCAGAAGAGGAGCACGCGGGTCATCTGAGGACGGTACTGGGCAAACTTTAGTACTAGAAATTATATGCTAAATTTTCTAAGCAGAAGAGGAGCACGTGGGTTATTTGAGAATGGTACTGGGTACACTTTAGCACTAGAAATTATATGCTAAATTTTCTAAATATGAATTTTGGTTGTCATCAGTGGTATTTCTGGGGTATATTATTGGAGTTGACGGCGTATGGATAGATTCCCAGAAGATTGTGGTCGTAAAGAATTGGCCTAGGCCTACGATGCCGACAGAAGTACGTAGCTTCCTGGGGTTAGCTGGTTATTATCAGAGATTTGTGGAGAAATTTGCCTCCATTTTAGCGCCTCTGACAAAGCTAACTTAGAAGGGAGCAAAATTCCAATGGTCTGATGCTTGTGAACATAGCTTTCAGTTGTTAAAGGAGAAGTTGACTACGACTCCAATCTTGACTCTTCCTGAAGGTTCGGAT
>DF357534.1:147917-164217 GCA_000787875.1 Solanum virginianum
AAAATGAGCGATTAGGATTGAATTCGGGGGATGGGTCCGATCCGGGTTAAAACAATGAGTATCATAATTTAAATTGAATAAAAATTGAATTGAAAATTTAAGATTTAGCTACAAATTGATTTATTAGGCTAAAATTTAAAAAAAATTATAGAAGGATTGACTAGTGTTGAAATAAATTGCAAAAACAATTGACTAGAATTGGATTATAAGGACTACGAATTAAATGAATTTGGATAAAATTTAATAGATTGTCATCTAATTAATAATTATAATTTCACACTTATAAAATATATAATATTTTAAATAATGATGTTTATTTAAAGAAAACACTTGATATATGCTAAAATTAATATTTTGAATTAGAAAATAATATATTAAAAATATGTAATGCATTTAATGTACGATATTGATATATTAATAGTAATAACAATAGGTAATGAGTAAATAATAATAAATATTACTACTACTATTATTACTAAAATAACAAATATTATAAAAATAAAAGTAAATAATAACAATAAGTAATAAGTAAATGATAATAAATATTACTACTACTATTATTACTAAAATATCAAATATTATAAAAATAAAAGTAAATAAAAAATAACAATTAATAATAATTATAATAATAATAAAGTAATTCAAAAAATGATAAACTAATTAACTAACATATTTTGAAAAATCAAGAATATTAAAAAGATACAAAATTATTTGGATAAAATTGAAAATATATTATTTTATTTTTAAAAATTTAAATATACATATTTAATCAAATGACAATCCAAAGGAAGTTATAGGTTGGTCAAAATTGGATGTCAACAGGTAGAGTAATGTAAAAGGAAATAAAGAAGTGAATTAATGAGGGTCGTAAGATCATGAGTATAATGAACGATGATGATTAAAAGGACTGAAAAAGCACTCCTTTTATTTATTAGACTAAAACTATCGACCTCCGAAAATCAATATTCTATTTAAAAAAATTAATATAGCGACCTCAAGCTGTCGATATTGAACTATTCAGATTAAAAGGAATGAAAGTGCACTCGGTATATTGATTAGATTAAAATTACCAACCTCTAGAAGTCGATATTCTATTTTTTTAAAAAAAAGTTAAAAAAGCAACCTCAAAATGTCAGTATTAAACTGTTGTGACGAAAAAGAATAAAAAATACACTCCTTTTATTTATTAGATTAAAATTACCGAGCTCTGGAAGTCGATATTATATTTTAAAAAGAATATCGACCACTGGAGGTCGATTTTAATAAAAACAATTAAATAGAATAAAATGTTTATTAAAATTTATTGGAAAATATTTTTTTTAATTTTTTTATGAAACTGAAATAAAATAAATATTATTATTTATTTATTTATTTATTCAATTCAAAAAATATTTTTAAAATTTTTTTTATGAAACTAAAATAAAATAAAATATTATTATTTATTTATTCAATTTAATACTGAACAAATGAAGTGGATTTTGACTGTATTTACTTTTTTAGAAAAATTTTAGACCTTCGAAAGACGGTATATTATTTGTAGGTTGGTAATTTTGGAGAAAGTTAATATGGGGAGGAAAAGTTAATTTTAGCCCTCTGGAAGATGGTACAAATGAAGTGCACATCTATTACTTTTTATATGGTGTTTGGTTGCATTTTTTGTAATGCTACATAATTAATACTTATATAACTTATGAAGGATCTACATATATAATTTATGGGGAATAGAAGGTGGAATACATTACGTGAATATTAATTATACGTGCACTCAAAGAATACACCCAAATTTTGAGGGCATAGATAAAAATTGAAGCTAAATTAAAGTGTACATTTATGTATTATGCCAAGATTAAAACATAGACAAATAATTTAGAAAATACAGCTAATTATATTTTAATATAGTATATTGATAAATAATTTTAGGACAAATATTCAGAATATTAATTACTTTGGAGTTATGGAAATATGAGCGTTAAAGACTTCCTAATACGGAAAAAGAAAACTATGAGGCGTAATAGAAAAATTACTTTGGATTTATGGAAATATGTCCGTTAAAGACTTCTAAATACGAGAAAAAGGAAACTATTAGGCGTAATAGCAAAGCTATAAAAGACATAGTAGTTACTTCCGCTTAATTTTACGTTGAATGCGTATCTATTGTTATTGCCGAAAAGAAAAAAACACTCATTTGTTTTAGCAAACTACTCTGAAAGTGCACTAAGTTGTTTCAGCAATTCATACTGATGAAGACAACACATGATGATAATCTTGTGACAATTCTAAGCATTGATGGTGGAGGAATTAGAGGCATTACAATTCTTGAATTTCTTGAGTTTCAATTTGAATTAACAAATTCAATAATAGGAACTGGATGGGGAGGATGCAAGACTTGCGGATTATTTCGACGTAATCGCCAGCGATGGATCGGTGGCTGCAATGTTAACTGCACCAAACAAACAAGGAAGGCCGGTTTTTGCTGCTAAAGACATCACGCCTTTCTACTTTGAACATGGCCCAAAAATATTTCCTCATCATGGGTAATTCTCTCGGTCACGTCGTTGGAGTTGATGATATGTAATTATTGCTAACCGTTGATGTTGTTTATTTAATTTCATTTCAGAGGATTGCTTGGATCATTAAGAAAGAGATTGAAATCTCTGGTGAGACCAAAGTATATCTCCGCCAAATCATAAAGGAAAAATTAGGCGAAACTCGGTTGCTTGAAACCGCTTTTGATATCAGGAATTTGCACTCAACTGTCTTCTCTACTTTTGAGGTTGGTTCCTCTCCTAAATATATATGTATTCTACTTGAAAAGAAAATTGTTTTGTTTTTTTTTACCTCAGTTTTGTTTCATTAAGATGTATGCTTTGTGCAGACCAAAGAAAATCCACTGATGAATGCTCGGCTTTCGGATATATGCATTAGCACATCTGCAGCTCCAACATATCTTCCAGCTCATTATTTCCAGAACCAAGGGAAAGATGGAAACTTTCAAGAATTCAATCTTGTGGACGGTGCGGTGGAGTTGCAGCCAATAATCTGTAAGTATATTGTTGGGATGCAAACTCTCTCCCACATCGGTTGTGGAAAGAGAAAGTGATCAACTTATAAAGTTAAACCCAATCCCATTAGTACGAGGCCAACCTTTTGGGAGGTACCAAAAAACAAATCCGTGAGGGCTTGACCCAAAGCGGACAATATGATACTAATGCGGGGTTGGAGTGTGGGTGCGCGCGGTCCCAACAAGTGGTATCAGAGCCTAGGTACGGAGGGCAGGTATGATGGACCGACGTGTACGGAGTCACCGGTGTGGCATCATGACCAAAGATCTGCATGGCTCACTTATTCTACATCTGTGAGACGTGTACGGAGTCACCGGTGTGGCATCATGACCTAAGATCTGCAAGGGTGCCTTGTATCGAAAGTCTTCCTGTCAAGTAAGGGTATAGGCGGCGTGTCCCGTTGAGTGATAACGGCGGTTCAAAGTTTGAGGAGAGGTTTGTTGGGATGCAAACTCTCTCCCACATCGGTTGTGGAAAGAGAAAGTGATCAACTTATAAGGTTGAACCCAATCCCATTAGTACTTCCCAATATAGGCGGCGTGTCCCGTTGAGTGATAACGGCGGTTCAAAGTTTGAGGAGAGGTTTGTTGGGATGCAAACTCTCTCCCACATCGGTTTGAGGAGAGGTTTGTTGGGATGCAAACTCTCTCCCACATCGGTTGTGGATACAGGTGCTTCAACAGATATGAAATCTAAGTACAATGTTAAAACAGCCGCCAAATGGGGTATTCGCAAATGGCTCCTGTATGGTGGTACATCTCCAATCTTGGACCTTCTTACTCATGCTACTGACGATATGGTTAATTTCCATATTTCTGCTCTCCTCCAGGCACTTCACTCCTAAAACAATTACCTTCGTGTTCAAGATGACACATTGACTGACACCGAAACTCCGTTGACATATCAACAAAGGTTAACATGAAGAAATTAGTTGGAATTGGGAAAACCTGCTGAAGAAACCAGTTTCAAGGATTGATTTGCATACAGGTTTACTTAGGCCATGTGAGCATAGTAGCTCAAATGAAGAAGCTCTGAAAAGGTTTGCTAAGTTGCCATCAGAAGAAAGAAGACTTACGAAATCCAAGGCAGCTTTAACAAACAAAAGTTAAACTATTTGTTTGATTTTTTTTAGTTCACTGTTTTGAGTTAGAGCTATTTGCTAATATGTATTATGTTTGAGCTGTAAATCACATCCATAGTGGTGTCTCTGACCGACTTGTACCTACAGAGCACTTTCTCAGTGCTTTCATGTTTATTTCAATATAGATTTATTCTTTAGCAGTGGCAAATAGTAGATTATGATAGATTTATTCTTTAATCTTGGCCAAAAACTTCAATTCCCAAAGCAAGTTACTTAACTACTTTCGCATCAAACAAGTTTTCAGAAATGAAACTATAGTCAATATAGCTAGCAGCATTTCAATGACTTGCAGTGTCAATGGCATGCGACCATGAAAAAGAGTTGAACTGCTGATATTTTTGCATACTGCGGTTAAACCTTTAGCCAGTTGCGATAAATTGCAAAACATGATTTGAACTAACCCCAGAGCAGCAACTCTATTAAATACGCCGAGAATGTGATCCTTAACAGAAACTAGATCATCGGAAAATTGTTTCGAACAAGCTAAGTATGAACCCAATGAGCATTGCAGGCATACACAGATTATTATTAGTTCCATTTTATTCAAACACGACAAGTTTAAATCCTAGTGGTAATGGACCAGAAACACACCAACTATGCGGATCTCTCCCTGTAGTCTCTCTTTTTAGTGGAACTGCAGCAGATAAGCACAACAAATGTCAATAACTACCAGTTTTCTTGCTTGCTACATTTCACCAGACTGTGAATATATGAGCACAACAAATGGACTAGGCATTTCATCTAGCAGTTTTCGAGCCAAAAAATTTATGGACGTATACATATAGGCATTTTCATCAAACAGTTTTTGAGTCAAAAGATATATAGACGTATATATATTCTTCCAAGTACACATGATATATCAATTCCAGATCATTTCTCGCACTTCCCTCATCTTCATCTCTACTATGTATCATGTGACCCAAGTGCTTATAAGCCCAAGAAGCTAAATGACAACCGACAATAAAATAGCATGTATTTCATGCCACATAATGTTTTCATTTAAGAAGGTTATTTGCAACAATAGGAAATTTTATTCACCTGGTATATTGGATATATTTCTGTCTCCAACTTCCTGTTGAATCCGTTTGGTGGAATGAATGAAAACATCCTGTAGAGTCACATTATAATACGACTTATAGCATTTGCAGTCGGTTGGACATTGCTTCTTTTGGTGTTACTTTAACAAAAAAGAAAAGAAGCTTCAAGAATACTCACCAGCAGACGTTGGTAAGATAGCTCAAGGATTGTAACCTTCGAGTTACCCTGAAAACAAGACATTATTATTTAAGAAATTTGAGGACATATCAAGAGGCATTTTAAGTCAATGAGAATGAACGTGAACTCTGCTGTCACTCACATATAATGCTTCTTGAATTCCAAAATCTAACTCTAGAATTAATATCACGACTCGTCTTTTTATGATGTTCTGCAAGTACTTACAAAACTAATTGATCATAGGCGAAACGACTTGTCTCAAAGTTTACTATATCTACAAGGATCATAGAGCCATGCATCCCCTGTACAACTCTTATATTGTGCAACCCGTGTTTGTTACTTTAAATGTATTCGACTAACTCAACTGAAGAAGCACCACATATTGAATTCCAATTTGATTCAGGAAATCTTATTTCCTTCTTTTTTTTTTTCCCAATAGTCTGAATTCCATACCATGACTAATTCAATCTATACCTTCCCTATTCAGACCATCTACTAACATACATGACTCAGATCAACAATAGCTCTTAAGAGCTGGTAAACTTTTTTTTTCCCCGATTGTCTTTCGACCATCATACATGACTCAGATCAACAATAGCTCTTAAGAGCTGGTAAACTTTTCATTCTTTCCATACATGAGAATGTGCAACGCAGAGTAGTACTGTTTTATAAGTTAAACAACAACTTACTATAATATAGCAGATACTTCATGTCATATAATGTTTTCTTTCAAGAAAGTTATTAGTAAAATCACAGGAATATTTAACTTACCAACTCTGTATTCAATTTCTGACACAAACATCTCAGACATTGTCTCCCAACTTCTTGTTGAATCTCTTTCGCGGAAGCCACAACAGAAGGTTTACACATGTATAGCGCAAGTAGTTGTAGTGTCATTATATATGCAATGTGTTCATGGACGGAGACCAATGAGCGAAAATGTCTCAACACTAAGCATTCGAGACATGGAAAATGCTCACTGCTGTTTTTCCACAGGGCTGGATTGGTCCAATCAAGTAGCAACAGCTTCAGTTGAGGAAACCTAGAAGAAACAGAGGAGTGGGACTAGTTTAGGAGTCTAATTCCTTTGATTCATTCATTCTTAAGGGTGTATGATAAGAAAAAGTCTGAGATCAAGGAAATCCTGATGCTCCACCAGCCATTCCTCATGCTGAATAGGCTATGGGGGGTCTTCGTCAATTGTTACCTACTCGTTGCCTAGACAAGCAATTTCTATTAGTTTAGGGAACTAACTAAAAGTTGTCGCTGTTTCCTCCCTTGGCAAAAAAGTTCTTTCCAATGTTAGCTCCTTCAGATTCTGTGGCAAAGCCACGTGTAGGACAAAGGCATGAAGTTGCGTTTTGAGCTTACAAAAATCCTATCTTCTTAAGTAATACAACACCTAGACTCTCGAGTTGATACAACACTTAGACTCTTCAGCTATGTTGCTCAAACTCTTCAAAAGTGTCAGCCTTAAGCTATGTTGCTCGGACTCTTCAAAAGTGTCAACAGGTGCGTGTCGGATTCGCCTAAATTAGTGTAGTTTCGAAGAGTCCGACACCGGTGCACATTGAAAGTGAAGAGTTTGCATAATTTAGCTCTCCAGTTGATACAACACTTGTCTCAAATTTACTATATCTGTAGAAGATCATAGAGCCATGCATCCCCTATACAACTCTTACNTTGTTTGTTACTTTAAATGTATTAGACCAACTCAACTGAAGAAGCACCACACATTGAATTCCAATTTGATTCAGGAAATCTTGTTTCCTTTTTTTCTAATAGTCTGAATTACATACTTTCAATTCCATATTGAATCCCAATCTTGTTACTTTAAATGTATTAGACTAATTCATTTTATACCTTCCCTATTCAGACCATCTGCTAATATACATGACTCAGATCAACAATTACTTTCAATTAATTAAGAGCCGTTAACTTTTCATTCTTTCCATATATGAGTACTGCTGAATTTATAAGCTAAACAACAACTTACCTTAGTATAGCAGATTCTGTGGCAAAGCCACTTGTAGGAGGAAGGCGTGAAGTTGCATTTTGAGCCAACAAAAACCCTATCTTCTTAAGTAATACAACACTTAGACTCTCGAGTTGATATAAATGACTGAGGTCACAGTACTGAAAATTGCCCAACCGACTTAGTATGTAGTCGTCTTTGGTACCACAAATCTTCAGCCTCTTTACATTTAAAATTCCGGCTAGGACAGACAGTGGGCAACCCTCAGGATCCAACCCTGCAAGAGTGTGCAGTTGTTCCAAGATAAGAGACTTGTATTCAGGTTAAGGATCACACAAGACGATCAGGCTTGACTTGAGATGACATAATTGTGACAACCCTTAAATATCTTTTGGTAAATAAAGGAGCAGTAATTTTGGCTGAAACTGAATTATTGAACTCTGTAAATTTCTGAGTTTAGCTATTGCTGGAAGATTTGCATGTTCATGCACAAAGAAAGCGAAGTATTTCAAGCAAAATAAGCCTTCCATACCTTGCACGGACATCAAAATGAGACGTTATCACTGGTTCATTGATAATCCTTGTTGCGAAGGTTGTCTTCTCAATTACCCCGCGAGTCGAGAATGAACACTGCAACATTGTGCCGTTGCGCATGATCAGTGCTGCCCTCTATACCTTCCTTGTGCGTGACTACACCCTGAGAGTGTGATGGGCTGGTCGTAAAATCTCATTGAGGCTAATGCAAATGTGTACCTCCTTTATTATACACATCAATCTCAATAAGTCATAAAATCTCCAAGGAGGCTAATGCAAATATGTTACCTCCTTTATTATACACAACAGTCTCAATAAGACATACAATCTCAAAGAAACTAATGAAAATATGTTACCTCCTTGTTACTCACATGAGTCTCAAAAAGGTCATAAAATCTCAACAAGGCTAATGTAAATATATTCCCTTCTCTAATTTCAAACGTTTTACCAACCAATTGTTTAATGAAAACAGAGCCTCGATTTGTGACTTTACCTGCCAAACGTAGCAGTAGAAGTCCATGTGCACGAAGGGAATGGAAATCAATAAGCTCAACACTTCTAGATCGTGCCATAATATTAAAGGCCTGATACATTTCACCAAACTGTGTGCCGATATGTCTTGCAGTTTGATTTTTCCCAATATCAAACAACATTCAGGTTTTGGTGCTTAAAGTCCTGATGTCTTCAATGAAAGCAACTGCAATGCTGAAAAAAGAAATGTATCTTATATGCTTCATATGAGAACAACAAACACTCCACAAAAGCCCATATGGACTAGGCATTTCATCAAACAGTTTTCGACCCAAAAATATGATAATGGATGAAACCCATGAGATATCTTGGCCGCATGGTCTCTCTTTACCTCCAAGAGTCAGCTTTACTAAACAAAAGATTAAGAGTAGCCGGCTATTTGTTTGGTCTTTTATTTCAATGTTTGAGTTTGAGCTATTTGTTAATATGTGTTATATTTGAGTTGTAAATCTAATCCATGTACATGTGCTGAGTGTCAATAAAAGCCCTTTTTTGTAGCTTACAGGATTGGAACGTTACATGCAGTGGCGTAACCAAGATTATGTTCAAAATCTCAAATCATACGAACTAATCGAAGGGGTTCTACATCTATAAAAAATTATTTTAAATAATACAATTTATCGTCAAATAACAAAGAGATAGCTTCGCCCCTGGTTATATATAAGGTGCAGGATCTCTTTGAGATGATGCAGCCCAATAATTAATATCAAAGTGTTGGTTCAGCGAGATGAGTATGGGGATGTGGTGGAGTGATGGGGTATGAGACTCCATTTGCTTACCCTTATGGTCTTGGAGATGCATATACAAGAAGATATATATAGTGAATTTCGAAAATGGACAAGTGGCATGTTGATGGATTATGTGGAACTTAGTTCAACGGGAGGATCACGATGACAAGGTCATTTTTTGAGGAGATACATGTGTGTATTTATGTATCCATTTATTATGGCAGATGAGTCGCAACTTTAAATATTTATATATGTGTATGTATCTACGAATAATACAAGAGAGAATAAATATAAGTGATACAAAAAAAAAATAATACAAAAAATATAAGAGCGAACGAATCCAGATGATACAAGTGTTTTGACTATAAGTACTACAATGATGAATAAATACAAGTGGTATAAAAGGAATTACTACAAGTGATACAAAAATTTAATACAAGTGATAAAAGTGTGAACGAATACAATTGATATAAGAACGAAGGAATACAAATTTTACAAGAGTATTGAGTACAAATAATACAAAAGGAAATAAGTATAAATGATACAACAACGAATGAGTATAAATGTAAGAGCAAGAGAGGTTAAAATATAGAATCATCATATCATATATGTGTGTATTATTCTAAAAGTGAGAAGCTCCTATTTTTAAAGGTGAATTACGATTTTACCCCTGCTATAAATCAAACTATTATAAAACATCTAATTTAGTTAGATATTAATTGTAATAACCTCCTATTAAATATTTATTTACTTTGTATCTAACACTTTTTAGTGAACTTTTTCAAGTCATTTTAATGGCTCATCATATTTAATCCACGTTTGAATTATACTTTCATCTAACAATTGTTATTACAAAGATATCATTTATTGACAATCATTATCATTTAATAGTATTTGTTTTTTTATAACGGGTATTGCTTCAAAGAAAAAAGAAAACATGAAGAGGAAAGATCAAAAGTGGCATTTATCTCCAACTAGTTAATATGCCCACGCTTCGCGCGGTTATAAGTATCCACCTAATGAATTGGTAATAGAAATTTTATGAAAATATATTCAATATAATATGAATAGATTTTCTTATATGCATCTATAAATTTTGATTCTACAAAATATTAGAAGTAAATTAAAAATGTGGCATGAAAAATGTGGCATGACTACGTTCCCGAAACCTTTTTATCATCCACATTATGTTTAGGGCTATTGAAAATCGATAACCTGAACCGAAAAAGAAATTGATTTATCGATAATGCATTATTAGTTTAATAATTTTTGTAATGATTTTAATTTTTTTGATTTTTGTGTTATTAATTCTGAACGATTTTAGATTTTTTTTTTAATGAGTTAACTGATAACTCCTATTAATGAAGCAACAACAGACCGGTACCATAGCTATACATTGCACACAATGAGTGTCCCCTTTTCCTCCTTCTTATAAATCAAACTGGAAACTATTTGTAATAACAATCCAAGATTGGATTTTGTGATCTGTACAGGAAAAAGAAAAAGGGCGGATTTCCATCCCTGAGAGAGATGGAGGGTTTAATTTTGGGGAAATTATAACCCAAAAAAAAAATATTGAGTGAATTTCGATATGATTAGGTGTGTGATTTTATAAAATATGACATTAGCATTTATTATTTTAGATGGTAATATAGTTTTGTCATGTAAAAAGATAAAGCACATGGGATTTTATGTATTATCCCTAGTATATTTACACAAAGCTCTTATTTATCTAGGTATAATTCTGACTACTCAACTTCTTAAGTCATAGATTAAATCTTCTAGTCTTGTTCCCATATCATTTCATCTACTTTGGCCCGTTTAACTTTCAATACTTCACAACTACAAGAATTTGTTCGCAACAATAAATCACCATGTCTTAGAACTGAGATTAGAATACTGTTATTTCCTGAATCTCTTCGACCTGACCTCTTTGTTAGTCAATTTTCAAGAGAAGCTGATGAGTATCGACTTAATAAACTCATCGATCTGATGAATGTGCATATTACGTTTGTTATGTTCTTATTAGAACCAAAGTCTGCAATTTTTTTAGAGTATAAAGCTTAGAAAGTTGTAAACCTGGTATGAAATTCTCTCACCAGCATTACGGTTTGCATCTTCAACCTTCATCTCGTAGTTGTCTCTGTTACTTGTGCTTCTTTTTTCCAACAAAAGAAAACTTCTTATAGGTCGTCTTTACCCATTCATATACATAGGTAATGGTTATATTTTCGAAGTCGTAAAAATATAATCACATCTTAAGAACCTATGAAATTGAAAGAAGGGTATGTAAGTGCATACCTGTTAAATTTTAACGTTTGTTAGTTGTTAGGAATCACTTTCAAAACTCATAGAGAAGTGGGAACCTGAGAAAGAAGGAATTACAAATTCAATGAGATTCAAGCACAAAATTAAGGTAGAAAATCTGTTGAGGACTCAATGTCAAACCTGAGAAAGAACGAATTACAAATTCAATGAGATCCAAGCACAAAATTAAGGCAGAAAATCTGTTGGGGCAGAATTGTGATGGGACGTGTCATAAAGCTCCCCCACATGGCATAGGCGTAATAGGTTTCTTTTTTTTTATATGCCTCCTTTAGTTTTCTATTTTTTTTATTTTTTTCTAGTAAAAATATAAAGAAATTATCTGAGAGCGCCATATCACCTGCTCTCCAATTCTCTTTTATATATATATATATATAAGATAAGATAAGATAATTGTGGACCTTTCGGTTCTTTTTTGTTAAAGAATCAATTATTCTACTTATATGTAATAGGACTAGTATCAACTTCTTATATAAGATCCACCTCCAATCTTAAGAAGTTTCTCATGTCAGGTAAATAATGTTTTTTTCTTTCTATTGATCAAATTTTCTCAATTTCAAATGAAATTTGATTACATGTACTCTTTGATGCAGTGAGTTATATTTGTAAAAGTAGGTTGTCGACATAGATTATAACAAAATTCATGGACAAATAAAAATTTGACTAACAGCAAAGCTTATAGACTTTCATAGAATTCAATTTGACTTTTAAAAAGATGCATATTTTTCATTGTTTTTCTTCATATTATTCTTCGTTAAATTGCTTATTATGTTGTATAACATTAAAATTTGCTATTATTCTCAAGCATGTTTCTTCAAGTTTTTTTGAGGGTTAACTTTTATATTCTTTTATTTAGCTTTGAAATTTGCTTGTAATGTGATTTTTTTTCTTATTTTTTTCGAGATATTGCTTAGTTTTGTATGGTTATTTAGTATTTTGGGCTTTTGATTTATTTAAGTTTCAATTTTTTCTTTTTAATAAATTTTTTGTTACTTGATTTAATTTATTTAGTGTCAATTTTTACTACTAATTTAAAAGGGGCTTATAGTTACAGCATTGATTATTTTTTGTGTTTTATATGTTGTATGTTGTATGCTGTGTTTTTGAACATTTTTGTGAATTTAATATTATTCATCATGCATTGTTTAAACTTTTTTTTTGTGTGTGTGATTTTAAAAAATTTGAACAAATTAATATGGGACACAAGTGCGATGTACGTGTTCGAAAATTAGTACAATCTAAATGCACGTAGGATTACAGCAAATATAATGACCTAGTACCTCAAAAATCAAAAATATAAAAGGAGAGGTTGAGTAGAAAGAGATACAAATTAAATGCATATATAAATACAACAGATATTATCGCTAACACCTTAAAATATAAAAATATAGAAAAAGTGGGTTGAGAAGGGGGGAGAGAGAGGGAGAGGACATAACTTAAAAATAGGTATCAATACAATAAATGTGGTCAAACAAGATCTAAAGAACAGAAATACAGGAAGAAAGGAAGAAATATAAAAGATAGAGATTAGGAGAAAGGATACAACCTAAATGTACATATGAATACAATAAATGCATCAATCTATTACCTTAGAAAATATATTAATACAAAGAAAGAAAGAAAGATAGATAAAAGAGGAGAGAGAAATAAAGAGAGCGAGACAGAGAGAGATAAAAATATGAAATATAAAAAGAAAAGTAAACCACAAAGAGGGATAAAGAGAGAGAGGTGAAAACACAAAGAGGGAGAGAGGGAGGGGGTTGAAAAATAAAAATACAAAGGGGGAGGGAGGGAGAGGGGTGAAGAGAGAGGAGATAGACGAGCAAGAGAAGGAGTGAGAGAGAGAGGGGAGCAAGAGAGAGGAGAAGTGGTAACTATGAATTATAAAAAGGGATAATTACATGAGGGTCATTTTAATTATCAAAAAAATAGTCATTCGTTATGTATTCATGTATATCAATGCATATTTCATGTATAGTCAAGATATATTCAGTTTTTAAGATGGTCATTCATTGTATAATTATGTAAGTATATATTTCACGTATAGTCAAACTATATTCAATTTTTAAGTGTATCATACTATATATAAAGTTATAACTCATGTATAAATAATCTAGATTGTATAATCAATGTATACTTTCTATGATTTGTTGGCAAACTATATCGTATGATTAATTTATATTTCGTATGAGTTTTGATTATTTTATTATATTTATTATAAATTAATTTATTTATTATATATTTGAAATTAGTTCATTATAAAATACTCAAACTGTAGCAATCGATTCCAAATGATAGTCCATGTTGAAATTTTCTCATTAATTTTCCCTTATTTTTTCTAGTTCACATGTTATTGGACCGAAATCTCACAATACAGCCCACTTATATGTGGTCCAACACTTCTTCCACTTCGTTCAGCATAGGATCTTTAATTATGCCCACATGAAACTTTATGTATAAATATGCTATATTTAAAAAATATTTATTATTTATATTAATATAGTTTTAAAATATATATAATTTATTTTTAATATATAATTTAAATTTTTTATTAAAATATAAATTTAAAAAAATATTTTAAGACGCTCATAATACATCTGCATTGCATGTAAAATTATTTTTATATATAGTGTAATTCATTTATATCATATGCATAATTTATTTTTAATATATAGTGTAGCTTTTTTTTATCAAAATAATCATAGTACATTTATAATATATATACACATATACATATACATATACATAATACAATTATTGTAAATGGTAAATATTTTTTAAATATATCTAGAGAATAAATAAAAAATATATCAAAAAATAAAATTTTTATAAAAGAGATTCAAAAAGATAACTATTCCCAAGATCTAAAATCTTCTCATAGTTCAATACCAAGCAACACCGTTTTGAAAATGTACTCACAACAAAAATATTTACTTCAAAAAAAGGAAGAAAAGGAATGTATCTTTTACGTTAATATTTACTTCAAAAAAGAAGAAAAGGAATGTATCTTTTACGTTAATATTTACTTCAAAAAAGGAAGAAAAGGAATGTATCTTTTAATAAACATAAGAAATATAGAGTTAGTGGTAAAATCTGTCGTATATTTTATCCTCTTCAGATCTCATTAGGTATATTATTGTTGCTATTGTTGTAAAAAATATAGAGTTAATATCTCAAATGGCCACTCAATTACTAAATTTTTTCGTAGAATGTAATCAACTTTTTTTTATAACCTTAAAGTCATTCAACTAAGAATTATTCTCATAGAAAATCACTCAACTATTAATTTTTTCACCGAATGTCACTCAATTTTCTTTTATAACATCAAAGTCGTCCAACTGTGAACATTTTACCAGTAAAGTCAATCAACTATTGATATTTCATTTAGAACGTCATTCAATCAATTTAAATGGTCATTCATTAAATTTTGTTAAAATACAATTTTGTTTTAAACTAATTCTTTTGAAAATAATAAAAATGTCCATTTTGATTATTTTATCAAATTTTATTGAAACACAATTTTTATTTAAATTAATGTCTTAAAAAATAATATACTAATCATTTTAGTTACTTTATTAAATTTGGTTAAAATACAAATTTTATGATAAGCTAATTTTGTAAAATTTATTTTACAATTAAATTTATAAATTCAACTTGGCTTTGATCTAATCAGACGAACATAAAGGGAACGACATCTTCAAATCTGTGATACAGTTATGGAAAATTATAATAGAAAACATTAGCTTAAAACAAATTATTATTTTAACAGAAGTTGATAAAATAATTTAAATGAGTATTGTTATCCTGAAAAATAATCGACTCTTTTCAAAAATTAAATTTGATGCTCAATTGATTTAAGCACGAATCAAATTCCCGAAAATTTAAAGAAAAGAGAGTCGCCACCTAATTTTAAGGATAATTAGGAAAATAAAAATTAAATTTTAAAACCTAACAGAAAAGTTTCAAAATTTCAGAGAAAAATGGCAAGGGTTCAATTTCCACTTTGAGAAAAAATTAATCACTCAAAATAGCCGCTAACATGCGATCGACCGACGATTAGGCAATTTGACTAACTTTTGAAAATACTTGACTTAATTTGAAAAGATTGACCGAACTTAAAAGAATCGACTGAATTTAGAAATAATTGACTAAATTTTGAAAGAGTTGACTAGATTTTGAAAGAGTTTATTAATTTTTTTTTTGAAAGAGTTGACTAATTTTTGAAAAAGTTAACTGATTTGAAATACTTGACTGATTTTGAAAATTGAATTGACGTGAAAATGTTGACTTAACTTGACCTATTTTGAACGAGTTTTTATTTTTTTTGTAGAAATGATCATGATGCTAAAATATAAATGGAAATTAACATAGTTGAGGACATGTTGGGGAAATTAATTAAATTGAAACCAACAATAGGTGTTAGTATTCAAATAATACAAAAAAAAATGCATAAAAATAAAATAAAAGAGAGAATTGAAGAATTTGGGTCCCTAACCCAATTGAATCTCTGTTGCCATTCTTTTGAGCCTCTTTATCCTATTTTCTCCTGCTGTATATACTTGGCATATATCAGTGTATATAAGTGTATAAATGTTAATTTTCGTTTCCAAGTCCCTCTATCTTCTTATCCTGTATTGGGCTGACTCGAAGAAGAGGAATTCTGGGCCTCCATGGCCAAGAAAATACAAGATGGGGTGCAAAATGAATCCGAATGGTTGTTCATGCAAAGAAATAGGATAAGGATTAGCAAGTAATATGAGTGATCCTGGATAGATTCTTTAAGTAGATC